>OU026139.1:14370000-14375000 GCA_907269095.1 Blastobasis adustella
TAGGTTAGGTTAGGTTAGGTTAGGTTAGGTTAGGTTAGGTTAGGTTAGGTTAGGTTAGGTTAGGTTAGGTTAGGTTAGGTTAGGTTAGGTTAGGTTAGGTTAGGTTAGGTTAGGTTAGGTTAGGTTAGGTTAGGTTAGGTTAGGTTAGGTTAGGTTAGGTTAGGTTAGGTTAGGTTAGGTTAGGTTAGGTTAGGTTAGGTTAGGTTAGGTTAGGTTAGGTTAGGTTAGGTTAGGTTAGGTTAGGTTAGGTTAGGTTAGGTTAGGTTAGGTTAGGTTAGGTTAGGTTAGGTTAGGTTAGGTTAGGTTAGGTTAGGTTAGGTTAGGTTAGGTTAGGTTAGGTTAGGTTAGGTTAGGTTAGGTTAGGTTAGGTTAGGTTAGGTTAGGTTAGGTTAGGTTAGGTTAGGTTAGGTTAGGTTAGGTTAGGTTAGGTTAGGTTAGGTTAGGTTAGGTTAGGTTAGGTTAGGTTAGGTTAGGTTAGGTTAGGTTAGGTTAGGTTAGGTTAGGTTAGGTTAGGTTAGGTTAGGTTAGGTTAGGTTAGGTTAGGTTAGGTTAGGTTAGGTTAGGTTAGGTTAGGTTAGGTTAGGTTAGGTTAGGTTAGGTTAGGTTAGGTTAGGTTAGGTTAGGTTAGGTTAGGTTAGGTTAGGTTAGGTTAGGTTAGGTTAGGTTAGGTTAGGTTAGGTTAGGTTAGGTTAGGTTAGGTTAGGTTAGGTTAGGTTAGGTTAGGTTAGGTTAGGTTAGGTTAGGTTAGGTTAGGTTAGGTTAGGTTAGGTTAGGTTAGGTTAGGTTAGGTTAGGTTAGGTTAGGTTAGGTTAGGTTAGGTTAGGTTAGGTTAGGTTAGGTTAGGTTAGGTTAGGTTAGGTTAGGTTAGGTTAGGTTAGGTTAGGTTAGGTTAGGTTAGGTTAGGTTAGGTTAGGTTAGGTTAGGTTAGGTTAGGTTAGGTTAGGTTAGGTTAGGTTAGGTTAGGTTAGGTTAGGTTAGGTTAGGTTAGGTTAGGTTAGGTTAGGTTAGGTTAGGTTAGGTTAGGTTAGGTTAGGTTAGGTTAGGTTAGGTTAGGTTAGGTTAGGTTAGGTTAGGTTAGGTTAGGTTAGGTTAGGTTAGGTTAGGTTAGGTTAGGTTAGGTTAGGTTAGGTTAGGTTAGGTTAGGTCAGGTTAGGTTAGGTTAGGTTAGGTTAGGTTAGGTTAGGTTAGGTTAGGTTAGGTTAGGTTAGGTTAGGTTAGGTTAGGTTAGGTTAGGTTAGGTTAGGTTAGGTTAGGTTAGGTTAGGTTAGGTTAGGTTAGGTTAGGTTAGGTTAGGTTAGGTTAGGTTAGGTTAGGTTAGGTTAGGTTAGGTTAGGTTAGGTTAGGTTAGGTTAGGTTAGGTTAGGTTAGGTTAGGTTAGGTTAGGTTAGGTTAGGTTAGGTTAGGTTAGGTTAGGTTAGGTTAGGTTAGGTTAGGTTAGGTTAGGTTAGGTTAGGTTAGGTTAGGTTAGGTTAGGTTAGGTTAGGTTAGGTTAGGTTAGGTTAGGTTAGGTTAGGTTAGGTTAGGTTAGGTTAGGTTAGGTTAGGTTAGGTTAGGTTAGGTTAGGTTAGGTTAGGTTAGGTTAGGTTAGGTTAGGTTAGGTTAGGTTAGGTTAGGTTAGGTTAGGTTAGGTTAGGTTAGGTTAGGTTAGGTTAGGTTAGGTTAGGTTAGGTTAGGTTAGGTTAGGTTAGGTTAGGTTAGGTTAGGTTAGGTTAGGTTAGGTTAGGTTAGGTTAGGTTAGGTTAGGTTAGGTTAGGTTAGGTTAGGTTAGGTTAGGTTAGGTTAGGTTAGGTTAGGTTAGGTTAGGTTAGGTTAGGTTAGGTTAGGTTAGGTTAGGTTAGGTTAGGTTAGGTTAGGTTAGGTTAGGTTAGGTTAGGTTAGGTTAGGTTAGGTTAGGTTAGGTTAGGTTAGGTTAGGTTAGGTTAGGTTAGGTTAGGTTAGGTTAGGTTAGGTTAGGTTAGGTTAGGTTAGGTTAGGTTAGGTTAGGTTAGGTTAGGTTAGGTTAGGTTAGGTTAGGTTAGGTTAGGTTAGGTTAGGTTAGGTTAGGTTAGGTTAGGTTAGGTTAGGTTAGGTTAGGTTAGGTTAGGTTAGGTTAGGTTAGGTTAGGTTAGGTTAGGTTAGGTTAGGTTAGGTTAGGTTAGGTTAGGTTAGGTTAGGTTAGGTTAGGTTAGGTTAGGTTAGGTTAGGTTAGGTTAGGTTAGGTTAGGTTAGGTTAGGTTAGGTTAGGTTAGGTTAGGTTAGGTTAGGTTAGGTTAGGTTAGGTTAGGTTAGGTTAGGTTAGGTTAGGTTAGGTTAGGTTAGGTTAGGTTAGGTTAGGTTAGGTTAGGTTAGGTTAGGTTAGGTTAGGTTAGGTTAGGTTAGGTTAGGTTAGGTTAGGTTAGGTTAGGTTAGGTTAGGTTAGGTTAGGTTAGGTTAGGTTAGGTTAGGTTAGGTTAGGTTAGGTTAGGTTAGGTTAGGTTAGGTTAGGTTAGGTTAGGTTAGGTTAGGTTAGGTTAGGTTAGGTTAGGTTAGGTTAGGTTAGGTTAGGTTAGGTTAGGTTAGGTTAGGTTAGGTTAGGTTAGGTTAGGTTAGGTTAGGTTAGGTTAGGTTAGGTTAGGTTAGGTTAGGTTAGGTTAGGTTAGGTTAGGTTAGGTTAGGTTAGGTTAGGTTAGGTTAGGTTAGGTTAGGTTAGGTTAGGTTAGGTTAGGTTAGGTTAGGTTAGGTTAGGTTAGGTTAGGTTAGGTTAGGTTAGGTTAGGTTAGGTTAGGTTAGGTTAGGTTAGGTTAGGTTAGGTTAGGTTAGGTTAGGTTAGGTTAGGTTAGGTTAGGTTAGGTTAGGTTAGGTTAGGTTAGGTTAGGTTAGGTTAGGTTAGGTTAGGTTAGGTTAGGTTAGGTTAGGTTAGGTTAGGTTAGGTTAGGTTAGGTTAGGTTAGGTTAGGTTAGGTTAGGTTAGGTTAGGTTAGGTTAGGTTAGGTTAGGTTAGGTTAGGTTAGGTTAGGTTAGGTTAGGTTAGGTTAGGTTAGGTTAGGTTAGGTTAGGTTAGGTTAGGTTAGGTTAGGTTAGGTTAGGTTAGGTTAGGTTAGGTTAGGTTAGGTTAGGTTAGGTTAGGTTAGGTTAGGTTAGGTTAGGTTAGGTTAGGTTAGGTTAGGTTAGGTTAGGTTAGGTTAGGTTAGGTTAGGTTAGGTTAGGTTAGGTTAGGTTAGGTTAGGTTAGGTTAGGTTAGGTTAGGTTAGGTTAGGTTAGGTTAGGTTAGGTTAGGTTAGGTTAGGTTAGGTTAGGTTAGGTTAGGTTAGGTTAGGTTAGGTTAGGTTAGGTTAGGTTAGGTTAGGTTAGGTTAGGTTAGGTTAGGTTAGGTTAGGTTAGGTTAGGTTAGGTTAGGTTAGGTTAGGTTAGGTTAGGTTAGGTTAGGTTAGGTTAGGTTAGGTTAGGTTAGGTTAGGTTAGGTTAGGTTAGGTTAGGTTAGGTTAGGTTAGGTTAGGTTAGGTTAGGTTAGGTTAGGTTAGGTTAGGTTAGGTTAGGTTAGGTTAGGTTAGGTTAGGTTAGGTTAGGTTAGGTTAGGTTAGGTTAGGTTAGGTTAGATTAGGTTAGGTTAGGTTAGGTTAGGTTAGGTTAGGTTAGGTTAGGTTAGGTTAGGTTAGGTTAGGTTAGGTTAGGTTAGGTTAGGTTAGGTTAGGTTAGGTTAGGTTAGGTTAGGTTAGGTTAGGTTAGGTTAGGTTAGGTTAGGTTAGGTTAGGTTAGGTTAGGTTAGGTTAGGTTAGGTTAGGTTAGGTTAGGTTAGGTTAGGTTAGGTTAGGTTAGGTTAGGTTAGGTTAGGTTAGGTTAGGTTAGGTTAGGTTAGGTTAGGTTAGGTTAGGTTAGGTTAGGTTAGGTTAGGTTAGGTTAGGTTAGGTTAGGTTAGGTTAGGTTAGGTTAGGTTAGGTTAGGTTAGGTTAGGTTAGGTTAGGTTAGGTTAGGTTAGGTTAGGTTAGGTTAGGTTAGGTTAGGTTAGGTTAGGTTAGGTTAGGTTAGGTTAGGTTAGGTTAGGTTAGGTTAGGTTAGGTTAGGTTAGGTTAGGTTAGGTTAGGTTAGGTTAGGTTAGGTTAGGTTAGATTAGGTTAGGTTAGGTTAGGTTAGGTTAGGTTAGGTTAGGTTAGGTTAGGTTAGGTTAGGTTAGGTTAGGTTAGGTTAGGTTAGGTTAGGTTAGGTTAGGTTAGGTTAGGTTAGGTTAGGTTAGGTTAGGTTAGGTTAGGTTAGGTTAGGTTAGGTTAGGTTAGGTTAGGTTAGGTTAGGTTAGGTTAGGTTAGGTTAGGTTAGGTTAGGTTAGGTTAGGTTAGGTTAGGTTAGGTTAGGTTAGGTTAGGTTAGGTTAGGTTAGGTTAGGTTAGGTTAGGTTAGGTTAGGTTAGGTTAGGTTAGGTTAGGTTAGGTTAGGTTAGGTTAGGTTAGGTTAGGTTAGGTTAGGTTAGGTTAGGTTAGGTTAGGTTAGGTTAGGTTAGGTTAGGTTAGGTTAGGTTAGGTTAGGTTAGGTTAGGTTAGGTTAGGTTAGGTTAGGTTAGGTTAGGTTAGGTTAGGTTAGGTTAGGTTAGGTTAGGTTAGGTTAGGTTAGGTTAGGTTAGGTTAGGTTAGGTTAGGTTAGGTTAGGTTAGGTTAGGTTAGGTTAGGTTAGGTTAGGTTAGGTTAGGTTAGGTTAGGTTAGGTTAGGTTAGGTTAGGTTAGGTTAGGTTAGGTTAGGTTAGGTTAGGTTAGGTTAGGTTAGGTTAGGTTAGGTTAGGTTAGGTTAGGTTAGGTTAGATTAGGTTAGGTTAGGTTAGGTTAGGTTAGGTTAGGTTAGGTTAGGTTAGGTTAGGTTAGGTTAGGTTAGGTTAGGTTAGGTTAGGTTAGGTTAGGTTAGGTTAGGTTAGGTTAGGTTAGGTTAGGTTAGGTTAGGTTAGGTTAGGTTAGGTTAGGTTAGGTTAGGTTAGGTTAGGTTAGGTTAGGTTAGGTTAGGTTAGGTTAGGTTAGGTTAGGTTAGGTTAGGTTAGGTTAGGTTAGGTTAGGTTAGGTTAGGT
>OU026140.1:1800000-2050000 GCA_907269095.1 Blastobasis adustella
CTCGATCTTTCCAGCTGTGGATTAATATTCAATGTGCCTCTTACCAAGCGGTGATCACTGCCAATTTTTACGCTATTGATCACCGAGACATCATTGAATATATGCCGTTTCGTAGATAGGATGAAGTCGATCTCATTTTTTGTGACACCATCGGGACTAACCCACGTCCATCTGCGATGATCCGGCTTCCCAAAAAATGAGTTCATCATAAAGAGTCCCTCTTTCTCCAGAAAGCCGGCCAGCATCTGGCCACGGGCGTTCCGACTTCCAACTACAAATTGCCCCACTCTCAACTCGTCTCCGCTTCGTTTGCCCAGTTTCGCGTTAAAATCCCCCATGACAACGGTGTAATGTGTCTTGGAGGTATGTATGGCTGTAGTTATATCCTCATACATAGCCTCCACTTCATCGTCGGAGTGAGTCGAAGTCGGTGCGTAGACCTGTATGACCTTCAACGAATACCGCTTGGTAATTCTGAGTATAAGGTACGCAACCCTAGACGACACACTCTCGATCTTGACGATGTTGTTCACAAGCGATTTGTGGACGAGAAACCCGACACCACCCAGGGACAGTTGGTCGCCCTCCCGGAAGTAAAGCAGATTTCCGGACTTCAGAGTTATCGAGTCCTCCCCCTTTCTTCGAACTTCAGATATCCCTATTATGTCCCAATGTAATCTGCTTACCACTTCCTCCAGCTCCACGAGCTTTTCGTCGGTCCGCAGTGTCTGGACATTGTATGTTGCCAGGGCCAGTGGTCGTTCTTTGCGGTAGCCTGATCGCGTCCGGTGATTTTTCGCACCCCCTGCCCCGCCGTTACCGTGACCGCTACCATGGTCCGGAATAGCGGGGCCGCCGGGTACTGGGGGCCGTGGCTTGTGTGTAATCGCCACGCTTGGCAGGCGGGTTGGCGATCGCAGTACAGTATATGTTAATGTACCCAGAAAGATGCTGCTGCCCATCTTTCGGGTTTAATGTTAATGCTAAATTAATTTAATGTTTCCTTCCTGGGGAGCATGTCTATGACACAATCTGTTTTGATTATAGTTTTTACTCTGTTGTCTGTCGATCCATTTTGCAGTGTAACGAGAAGACGAGAACGAAGACATACATTTCACAAATATATTCATTTAAAATATGAAAGGGCAGTTTAACTAGTGAAAGTCCTATAAAAGTGTTGTCCATTACAACCCGGCCCTTCAACCTTGGTGTGGGATGCAACGTGTGTTGACACTCTAGCATCCTCCCATCTGACATTTACTTTTAAAAAGGTTGCCGCTGCGGCAGAGACAGAACTAAACGGCAAAAATTTGAATAAAAACCCGGTGTATCGGCACCCAATACAATTTTGTTGCATTCGGTGTCGAGACCCTGGGTCCGTGGGGACCAGAAGCGCTATTTGTACAGAGAACTTGCCAAGAAATTGGTCGACACCACAGGTGGTCGAAGAGCTGGCAGCTACCTCGCGCAAAGAATAAGCATTGCTATTCAGAGAGGTAATGCTGCCAGCACGCATCCATACGGCCCAAATTTTTTACATATTTTAAGTTGATTTCCTTTCTTTTTATTGTCCATATTTTATGTTAGTTGATATAACTCTGAAATATCAATTTCAGATGCGATGAACCTGCGCGGCGACTCGGACCCGTTGTCACCACAGAAGCAAGCTGAACGCACAAAGATCGCACACCTAATGGCGCAACGTCAGCATATGCTGAAGAACACGGTGAATACATTATCATTACATGACCTGGAACAGTACCGCCGAATTTTGAATTTTGAATTCTGTATTTTTTTAATTTTGAGTATCTCCAATAGCATGATACCATCCCTCTGGAATGACGTCACAACATGCATTTCTGATATTCTGCGACGTCATTCCAGAGGGTGGTACCATGCGATTTAAGATCGGCGGTACCGCTGCTGAGTGGTTCAGTTGGTTACCATGCCGGTCACCACGTAGAGGTCCCGGGTTCGATTCCCGGCCGAGCACAAATTGAAATGATGCATTTTATTTTCTGTTACTGGTCTGGGTGTACTATGTTTAATAAGTAAAAAACTAAATAAGTAGTTTATCAGTTGCTAACATCCATAACACAAGCTTTGCTTACTTTGGTGCTACAGGGCGCAAAGTAAGCAAAGGTTGTGTTATGGCACATTCCGCATCCTGTTTTACGGTATGTGATACTGATAAGCGACTTTGCTGATAAAATATAGTAGTTTCGCCAACTATATTAAGATTTTAAAATAAAGTTGGCGAACACCTAAAACAGTAGTATACTATATTATATGTTAGGGTTGGCAACACTACCTGGGTCTCGAGTCCACTAACTTACTTCATCCGATTGAATTGTTATTTGATCACAATAGCAAGTCGGCGGCAGTTTTAATTGTAGCAGAATACCAAAAACGCGTAAAAATACCATTGTGTTGCTATAATTGCGATCCAATTACAAATCAGATAGACAGTGATGGAGTTTTATTTTTATTTAATTAGGAAAACACAAACACACACACACACACACACATGCTCACACACTCTCACACACTCTCACACACTTTCACACACTCACACACTCTCTCTCTCTCTCTCATACACACTCACTTAACTGCTGTAAAACTGTGTAATGAACTAATAAATAAATAAATAAAATAAAATCAATCAAGCCAGTAAATAAGCGGACTTGAGGCCCTGGTGGTAAGTGGCCGAAGGAGCACGCTTGGCTAGAAACAGCCTCGCTCGAGCGTTGAAGATGCCCAGATACCAATGTTGAACTCACGAGCAGGCAACGTTTGCTGAACCAAAGCCGTTTGTGCGGATAGCTGGAAGATCTACCAATGAAAATCGGCTAGGGTCATGTTTCCCTATGAACATCTTAAAGTATTTCCAGTAATTCAATAAGAATAAGAACTTTTCCTGCTGTAGGACACTACGACACGACAAAAATCAATAAAGTAAAAAACATTGTCTTATGTAGGTAAAAACAAGTGAAAGCACACCTACATTAATTAACTTGGTACTAGGGTTGCCATCTTTTTAAAGACCCAGTATAGTATTTTCGGATTCAGTAGCCATAAAAATACAGTAGATAGGGAATTATTAAAAATGTATATAGTATTTTTAATAAAATACATATATTATTTCTTAGACGATGAGACATTTTGAGGAACGCTTTATAATAATTATAACCATTAAAATTCTAAATTGTAAACCACCGTTAACTCAGCTTTTATGAGACGTACTGGCTATGTTATCTTTACATGTTTCTGTTCATCACAGAAAATATGGGCTAGATGTAAAACTTTTAAAACCTTTAAGATGTATAGAAAATCTTGATTCACTGGAGTTATCATCGGGCTCACTGTAGTCATTGCTGTGATAAGCGACTTTACTAATAAAATATAGTAGTTTCGCCTACTGCTACTACTAATACTACTTTTTAAAAATAATAGTAGGTGGGCACCTAAAACAGTAGAATACTATATTATACAGTAGAGTTGGCAACCCTACATGGTACTGTCAATGATAACGACTTCCAGGTGGTAGCAATCCAACAGCTGCAGATGAACCTGGAGACGCGCTGGCTACAGATCATGCAGAGCCTAAAGGATATCCTGGACGTAGTAATTAACACCGAGCTGGTAATGTAAGTCAACTAAGGTTTCTGCACGCGTGAATGCGTTTAGCGATTTCAGATGGCGCTAGTGACGTCTCCAGCAGAGTAGAATTAGCCGTGTGGTGTCCGGCAAAGTAGAATAGCACCAACCCCTTACACTCGTGGGTGTCATACAAGGCGACTAATGTTTTCGAGGGAAAAGATCTAAAGTCTCCGTAGGCTGGAAAATGGGCAGCAGCGTATTCCATTGTTATATATAGAACATCGCGATCTCCAACTCGATTGCATAATGTTATACAACGTAAGGATTAGTATCAACTGTCTAGTAAGTAGCAGCCATAACTCTAGTAACAGACGCTCCGTTTTGGCTGGATCTGACCAAACATCAGTTACAGTCGATAATAATCCTTACAAAGTATAAAATAAAGTCGCTTTTGGATTAATTCGGATGCGCGGGCGAGCCGACCTTGGGCGGACGTCAGACCACGTCCTCCGCACCCAAAAGCCACTTTATTTTATACTGCGGATTAATATATATAAGGATTAATATCAACTGCAACTGACGGTTGGTTGGCTCCAGCCAAAATGGAACGTCTGTTACTATAATCAATTTTCTTTAACAATAAAGTACTGGGATAACGTTTGCCTTTCTTATTGGTTACAAGCCGGCGTTCACATCAACCACCAATCCCAACCACCAATCACTCCACGCCGTGAAAGCCGCCTTAGCGTACTTAATTTGAATGAACCAATGAGCATGTCGTATTCAGCCATGTATATTGGCCGTGTGGTGTCCGACAGAATCCGGCAGAATATCAAAAGTCTCCGTAGTCTGGAAAATATATATATTCAGCAGCATATTCCATTGTTATATTTAAACACTGCGATCTCCAACCCGCCTGCCAAGCGTAGAGATTATGGCAATAACCTCCCCTGTGATGATGATGATGATGATTGTTTAACAAAACCCCACGACGCCCAGGTGGAAGGTACAGCAGCAGCTGCACGCCAACGGACGCCCCATCGACAGCAACCTGGACACCATCCAGCAATGGTGCGAAGACCTCTGCGAACTCATGTGGTGTGCTATCGAACAGGTATGTTATCTAGATATATCTATATTATTTCCGTGTCGGGTCTGGGTGTTGTATGGTAAAGAAGTAAGTATTAAAAAAAGTAGTATATCAGTTATCTATCAAAGATAACACAAGCTTTGCTTACTTTGGGGCTGGATGACGCTGTGTGACTTTACCCAAGCACATTTATTTACTTTATTAGTTTTTATTATGTATGTATTTAAAGGCTTTGTTTCATTAAAATCGGTTCTGTAGTTAAGAAAATATTTGAGTAAGATTTAGATTTAGATTAGATTTAGATTTATTTATTACTCTTACACAAGGTAATACATTTAAGATATATTCAAATCCATTTTTTGTGAAAAGAGATCGTTAAATATAAAGGAATATATAAAATGATTAATAAAATGATTACATAATGTAAAACATGTCCATGAAAAATACATGTCAATACGAGATTAAACATGTCAATACAATAAATTTAAATAAAGTAATTAGACGTCAAAAGTGAATACATTTAATAATGTACAAATTGTGTCAGTTTACAGATTAAAATGTCAAAGTAAACCATCCATAATAATACATAAAAATAATACAATTTTAATACAAAATGTCAATAAGATAATGCAATTTTTTTTTTATGATAAATAGTTTTCGTTGAAATTTTGATTTAAAAATTCTTTAACAGAGTAAAATACATTATTCAATAAGTAAAGTTGGTCGGGGGTTATCCTACTTTTTCTGTCTGATGTCCAAAAAGGGTATAGACCGATATTCCTTAAGTACATTTTGTTACAGGTCCATGAAATGAATAGGTTCTGGACACACAGTTCAGTTCTCTCGTCTGTCAATCCTCTGGCTACCTTGGACACCCATGAAATGAAGGTAAGCACGCTACACCACAGTGTAAACTATCTAAGGGGTCCTGTGGTGTTTCGATAAAAAGCGGCTGGATACACAGAGGGGTTTCCCTTGTTCCTTGAAGATAACCAAGTTTGATAACTGGTATTCTACTAGGAAAAATAATTCCTTCTAGTTAACTCGGTTATCAAACGGGATTATTTTTTTCCGCGTAGAAAACTAGTGGGTACAGTGCTTTTCGGGCAATCCCACATATCCCACGTCACTCCCCCGGGTGAAGTGATACCTTCCGAAGATTTCCCCTCTTAAAAAATAAAAAGTGTAAGTAATGCGCTTATTACATTTGACTAAATTCAGAAGCAAAAAGCGTGAGAGCAAATTAAAGTGGAATGTATTGCTCATAGAATAAGCTACATTTTGTATCACATATATTTTGTTACGCGTCGCTCTGATTTTCAAACGCCGTAATACAAAAATTTACCTTATTTTATATGCAAAACATTCCACTTTCATTTTCTGTCGCGCTTTTTGCTTTTGAATTTAGTTACTGAATTTGGTCAAATGTAACCAGCGCATAAGGTAGTGGTGAAATAGATAGTTGACTTCAAAATCAAAGCAAAGTGGCGGTCCACAGTATCTGCCTACCCCACCTGTGCGACACAGGTGTGAGCTTTATGTATGTATGATGTTATATATTTAACTTACACTGTTCGTATGTAGGTTTGTCCGTTGTCCTTCTAATATAAATTCATCGTATTTGGGCTCTTTGGAATGATCTTGATGAGTAGGTACTATACCGCGCGATAAAAGCTTGTGAAAATATATTTTTCATTTAAGAACTTATTATTTTTATTTTCCATATCAGCTCCAAGAAATGCAAGCGAACCTGATGAAATCCGCATTCGTGATAGAGAAGCAACCGCCGCAAGTCATTAAAGTTAATTCCAGGTGAGTCTGATGTTTCTGTTGAAAATATTGACCTATCTTGAGACCTTGTACCTACTGAAGATGGCACATCGACTTTACCAATACCTGTATAAAAGGAGCTGACGTTGCTATGAGTCTAAGGGTGGCTTGAACCAAATTCTTAAACGTATTTATTGTTTAAAAGTAAAATGAAACAACTAGAAGGATGGTTAACAAAGAAGTGACCGTTTATTTCATCATTGTCAAAGACAAGAACAGAGTGTATCATAGATAACATTGTACAGATAATAAAAAACCAACACCCCCACTATATCTAACAATGTAGTAGTACAATATGGTTAGACTAACTTTACAACTTTATATAAAAGATAGTCCTACCTATTACATCATGGTAATGATACATTCTGAACACCTAACTGATTTAAGAAATTATAATGCTTTGCAGTACATAAACTCTTAGTAAACAAATCAGCAGGCATTTCAGCTGTAGGCAAATATTTAACATTTACAATTTTATTCACTACACAATCTCTGCAGAAATTATGAAAAACTGGATTAGCAGACATCTTCTGCGCACTTTGATTATCATTAAACAGCTCAATAGTGTACATATTTTGCGTTATTTCATATTGTAAATTACGTAAATAAACAGCCTCTTTACACGCTTCGGCCATTGCCATATACTCTGCTTCGCTACTAGACAGAGCAACAGTTTTCTGTTTTTTAGATTCCCATGAAATTACACAGCCAGACAATGTAAAACTGAATCCAGTGTATGACCTCCTATCAATGACGTTTGCAGCCCAGTCGGCATCTACAAACCCTTCTAACAATGAATTACCATCAGCAGAATACTTTAAGCCATAATGCTTAGTATTTTTTAAATATCTTAATATTCTCTTAACATATGAACATTGTTCTTTCGTATAGCAATTATTAAATTGACTTAAATACGAAACAGAATAAGCAATGTCAGGCCTGGTGAGCACTGCTAAATACATGAGACTACCTATTATCTGCTGATAAGGAAATTTACCTACGAAGATCTCATCATCATTAGATACATGTAACTTAGTTTCCATTGGAGTTTGAACAGTTTTACACTGACTCATATTAAACTTTAACAATAATTGATCAATGTAATCATTCTGACTTAATGAAATTGTTTTCTCAGATTTATTAATAGTTACATTTACACCTAAACACTTCTTAATCTCACCCAAATCTTTAATTTTGAAGTGATTAGATAAAATATCTTTCAAGTATTTAGTTTCTTTATTGTCATTTGAAAAAATAAAGAAGTCATCCACATATAGTGTGACAATTGTTTTCATATTATTATTTGTTTTTGAATACATACATAACTCTATCTTGGATTTAATGTATCCATTTTTTAATAATAAATCATCCACTTTCCTGTACCACGCTCTTGAGGACTGTTTCAGGCCATAAATTGCCTTTTTTAACCTGAGCACCTGACCACTTTCTGTCACTTCAGAGAAACCCTCTGGTATCTGCATATAAATTTGTTCCTCAAGCGTTCCGTTCAAGAAAGCAGTTGTCACATCAAGATGTGTTATTTCAAAATCGAGTTGAACTGACAATGCAAACAATAATCTCAAAGTAGTGTGTCTTACTACAGGAGAAAAAGTATCAGTGTAATCCACACCTTCAACTTGTGAAAAACCTTTAGCTACTAAACGTGCACGAAAACGTACCTTATTCTCACTGTCGTACTTCTTACGCAGCACCCATTTACATTTCACAACTCTACTGTCACGGGGAGCTTCACACAATTCCCACGCATCATTGTCTTTGAAACATTGAAACTCCTCACGCATAGCCGCTTTCCACTGTTCCTTTTCAGGTCCATTTAAAGCCTCATGCAGAGATAAGCCAGCCGCATCATCATAGGTGTCGCTGCCTATGCATAGATTTGATAATCCATATCTCTCTGGCTGCTTTCTAATTCTTGCCGGTCTGGGTGTGCGTTGCGGAGTATTATTTGCTTCTTCATAATTCTCATCAGGAATATATGACGTGTCATCATCATCTAGTAGAGTTTCACCCATGCTTATTGAACTTCTTTCTACATCTGGTTCTTCCACCTTGGCTTCATCCCCCACTGAATCAAAAATCTGATCTTGAACAGAGATTTGATATTCAGATTTTGATTCTGGTTCAATAATAATCACATCCCTACTAGTGAGCACAGTCCTTGTTTCTGTATTGTACAGTCTATATCCTTTTACATTTTCTGGATATCCGATAAGAATACATTTTTGTGACTTCTTATCCCATTTAGTCCTTTTTTCCTTTGCTATATGAGCCATCACAGTGCTGCCAAAGATTCTAATATGGCTTATATCAGGTTTGGAACCAGTCCATATCTCATATGAAGTTCTATTTCCCAACATCGGTGCAACTATTCTATTCTGCAGATACACTGCTGTATTAGCTGCCTCACCCCAAAATTCCTTGCCTAGCCTGGCATCAAAAAGGAGACATCTTGCTTTCTCTACGATTGTTCTGTTAAACCGTTCGCATAATCCATTTTGTTGTGGAGTGTAAGGATTAGTCTTCTGATGAATCACACCAGCACTGCTCAGATAGTTGTCAAATTCCTTGTTGCAGTATTCTAGCCCATTATCACTTCTTAACACTTTTATTGTGCTTTTTGTTTGATTTTCCACAAGTGCCTTGAATTGCTTGAAATACTTCAACGCCTCATTCTTGTGCTTGAGAAAATAAATGAAAACCATGCGGCTATGATCATCAACAAATAATAAAAAATATCTGGAGCCTCCTATAGATGTAGTTTCCATAGGGCCACAAATATCGGTGTGCACTATATCCAGTAAGTTATTACTTCTCTCGCCCATACTCTTAAATGGTAAGCGACACTGCTTTCCTTCACAGCATGCAGTACACGCAGATTTGCTGATATCCACGTTGTCATTCATGGACATACCAATCACAGCATCCTTCATCTGCTTCAAATAAGTTTCATTGACATGTCCTAATCTGCGATGCCATGTTACTGCTGACACAACTGATGCAGCTAAATCTGTCCGATTCAGCAAGTTCATCTTGTACACTCCATTAACTAAGTGCGCTGTAGCTACCAACTGACCATTCTTGTTGTATATTGTACAACAACTATCAGAAAAATGAACTTTGTTGCCTTTTCTAATGAGTTCGCTGACAGATAGCAAGTTTGTTGTCAAACTCGGAACACAACACACTTGTTCTACTATAATGTCGTACTCACAATCATCAGTTATAGTCGTAATCTTCACATCACCAGAACATTTTATTGCCAATACTTCGTTGTTAGCAACAACAATTTGTTTTCCTGATTCATTGAAAGAATTCAAAATCCAGCCTTCGTTTGCCGTCAGATGTACACTTGCACCTGAATCGATGTACCATTCATTTTTGTTAAAATTTCTACTCAGGAAAACTGCGCTAAACACATTAGACTGCATTCGAGTTTTATTTTTGGAGTTTGATGCATTATTATCATTATTTGTGCACTGGTTTTTGTAATGGCCGGTTTGTTTACATCGGTAGCATTTCACCAACTTGACGTTCGCGACATTCGTATTGTCAGTGCTACCAACAGAACCATTATTCTTAACCATAGATAATCTAGCTTTGTTTTTTCCAAATCGTGACGTCGTAGCGAAAGCGCCGCTAACTTCACTGTCATCTACACTCGCCGACTCCATATCCAATAACTTGGTTTTGATGGAATCTGCTGTTATTGCAATCCCTGAGTGCTCGATTGCCATGATCATAGGGGAGAATCGATCAGGCAATCCCGCCAACAACAATGATCCCGTCCACTGATCATTAATTTCAAACCCCGTTCCGCTTAGTTTTTGAGCTGTATCGATAATCTGAGTCACGTATGACGTCATCGAAGTACAATTTTCTAGGCGAATCGAAATTAATTTCCGCAGCAAACTAATTCTTCGCGAAAAACCACTATCATCAAATAGTTGCTTCAGTTTTTCCCACAGTTCTTGCGATGATTTTACATTTTTTATGTGAACGTACAATGACGGATCGATTGTCATAATTAATTTTGCTTTGGTCTTTTCGTCATCTGCAGCACCCGCATCCACACCTTCTGGCTTAACACAATGCTTCATGCCCTCGAGGATTAGGTAATTCTCCGCCGCGAAACACCATTCTGTGTAATTTTCTCGCCCCTTAAGCTTAGGCACGTTGACGAGATAGTTGGCCGACATTTTGAATTATCGGTCACCAACGGTTAGTCAAAAAATTACACTACACTTCGACAAAAAATATTCTGCAGTGAAATCACGCTTCGAAACAACCTTTTTTACTGGTAATGTCCGAACATTCTCGCGATTTAAAAGCGATTTTTGCCCATAACCTATTGTTTAAAAGTAAAATGAAACAACTAGAAGGATGGTTAACAAAGAAGTGACCGTTTATTTCATCATTGTCAAAGACAAGAACAGAGTGTATCATAGATAACATTGTACAGATAATAAAAAACCAACAGTATTTAAGTTGAAACTGAAACTTCTCTTCTCTTGAGACCTTTCATGTAATATTTAAATGTAACAAAAAGTATAAATCTGTTGGCAAATAAAATAAATAAATAATGCACCCAGAGAAATTATAATCATCATTTCAATTTCTGCTCGGCCGGGTGGTCTTTGTGGTCGTCAATACCTATAAAAAATAAATAAATTAATTAAAATAAATATTCGTGGACAAATTCACACAGCGCCATCTAGCCCCAAACTAAGCAAAGCTTGTAAAATGGTTGCTAGATAACTGATATACTAATTAAATACTTTTTAAATACATACTCATTATACATAGAACACCCAGACCCGTAACAGAAATTAAAATTCATCATTTCAATTCCTGCCCGGCCGGGAATCGAACCCGGGACCTCTTGCGTGGCAGACCGGCATGTTGACCATTGAACCACTCAGGTCGTCAAAATTATTTATTGATTTCAGGTTCCCAGCCACTGTCAGGCTACTGGTCGGATCAAAACTGAATATTATTAATAAAGGTGTTAAAGTAAGTATGCCGATAAAAGCTGGCCTTAATTACTTACTTACTATGTTGACGCAACGACACAAAATGAGTCTTGACCTCCGATACTAAGATGTTCCATTCCACTCTGTCCTGTGCCACCTCTTGCCAACAGTCAGCCCGAAGTTCCAACAGGTTTCTTTCCACTTCGTCACACCAGCGATACTTGGCACTGCCAAAGCCGCGGTTCCCCAAATCCCCACCCCATGGAGCACTAGAGATCTTACTCACCGGCAGAAACACAATACTATTTAAAAAAGTATTGTTTAGCTGCGGTATTCTGTAAGGGCCTGAGGATAATTCTGTAACCGATATGAGCCTAATATCATTGGGTTTTGTTTCGCCAATGATATGAGGCTTGCCCAGCAGGTCCTCCAGCTCCTTGTTCTTCAGGACCCTCCAGTTCCCGTCTTCTCCTTGCACTGGGCCAATGATCTGGCCTGTATGCCTGAATTACTCAGTTCCAAATGATTAAATAGTACTGTCATAAACAAGTTAGTACTGTCATTAGCCGTGTGGTGTCCGGCAGAGTAGAATAGCACCAACCCAATACACTCGTAGGTGTCGTACAAGGCGACTAATGTTTTTGAGGCGAAAGATCTGGAGTTTCTTTAGACTTGAAAATGGGCAGCAGCGTTTTCCATTGTTATATTTATAACACTGCGATCTCCAACCCGCCTGCCGAGCGTGGAGAGTATGGCAATGACTTCCCCTTTTGTAGAAGAGACCATAAGTTCTGCAGTGGACTGATATGGGCGGTGATGATGAATCAAGCAGCGACAAATAACCAAGCTTCGTTTCCAGGTGAAGATAGTCTGCGAGAATCAGATCCACAACCTGTTATCCCAACTCTCCACCTGGGATGGATTGTCTACATGCGGTGACCTGGTCAATCATTCAACTGCATTGAATAACGATCCTACAACCAATACTCTTCGAGGAGATTTCAGGTGAGTTTGTCTTCACTCAGTGGTAGGAACACAGAGCAAAAAAATTGCCAATCTATAGAGAAGGCATTTACTACTTTTTCACACAAAAAATGCGTGCCAGGTCAGAGATAAAAAATAACGCGAAATCTCTTTCATTTTCTGTCAGCAACAAATGAAAAGGACTGTCCACTCTGTCGATATTTTCTGTCGAGGTATTGTTATTAGAGATATTATCGATATCGTTGTTATAAGAATTATTCTTAAGTCATCAAATTCAAATTGATTATCAAGCTGACGTTTGGCACGCATTTTACCCAAGAGGGCCGCTCCACTTAGCCATAAAGGCAGCTTCATTTTATGTTATAGTGGTTAGCAAACAGGCAAGTAGGCCACCTTCTAGAAAGTGGTCACCGCTGCCTATAGACATTAGCATCACCAGGGGCATCGCCAGGGGGATCCAAACATACGTCCAAAGGAAACACTGTGGCCGGGAGCTTATTCCACATCCGAATCGTACGAGCGAGAAACGTTTTGAACCTTCGCGTGGTGACCAACAGAGTGTCTACGTAGTAGGGATGAGTAGGGATGATGATTGTTTGCCTCCTTACTGGAAATAAGAGAAATTAACGGTGCAGCACCTAATAAACATAAACTTTTTGTTTCCATGCAGGAGTCTTCAGCTGCGAAACTTCTCGCGTCCAGCCCGTCGGCCCAACGACGTCGTCACCAACGAGAAGTTGGCCATGGTGTTCCAATGCTCACTCAATGTTGGAAACACAGTCATCGACGTAAGTCCTCGTCAAAAGCTTTTCTTTGAGTTCCATCCTAATCAGCCTGTGGTCTTGGCGTTAATGTCCCGGTTGTGCTCTCGCGAGCGAGTGCTCGGTATCCACCTTGGCGATGATACAGGATTTGGCAGATCAGGTAATTACAGTGGAGCGACTGCTGTCTGGCCTCTGTGACACTGTTAACAGGGAACCTGACCAGATTGAATATGTTTAGACATCAGTCCAGTGTGCACGATGTTTTCCCACATCGTTAGAACATCGGTTAATGTTTTACTTATACACACAGCTCAGAAAAGCACTTTACAAAGCTCAGAAAAGAGGCATTGGTACACGGCGGCACTGATGATCAAACCGGGTACCTCGGAGTACGAGTAGGACTCTTAACCATTAGACCACCGACACCCCTCATCATATTCAGCCTATCATCGTCTCAGCCCATAACAGTCCACTGCAGGACTTAGGGCCTCTCCCACGAAAGGGTAGGTTATTGCCATAATCTCCACGCTTGGCAGGGTTAGTTATAAATATAGCAATGGAAAACGCTGCTGACTATTTTCCAGCTTACTGACTGGGGGAGATCTAGAGACCTATATCCGGGATTGGACTATAGTTCATGCCAAATGGATAGCCAACAGCGTGTCTTGATCGACTACTGCCATTTTTACATGAAAAAAATTATTTTTTTATTTCATAGGGAGGCACACGGACATACGGTCCACCCGATGGAAAGCGGCCACCGTCATTTAGGCATCTGCAACCCAAAGGAAGCGGATGCAGTGCCAGCCTTAAACATATTAAAGCTCTTATAAACATTTCTATCTCCTAATTCTATTAATTTGTAACGAATACTATAATGTTGTACATAATACAAACTGACCTATGGTGTGCGGCAGAGTAGAATAACTCCAACCCCTTACACTCGTGGGTGTTGTACAAGGCGGCTAATGTTTTCGATGTAAAAGATTTAGTCTCCGTAGACTGGAAAATGGGCAGCAGCGGTTTCCATTGTTATATTTAAAAGAACAACAAAAAAAAAGAATAAAACAAGGTAATACATTTACACTGGTGTGTGTGTGTGTGTGTGTGTGTGTGTGTGTGTGTGTTTTCCAAAGTAAAGTAAAATAAAAGTCGCATTACTGCGATCGGAGATATTCCAGAACGCCCTTTGTAAATTGCACACGGTTGAAATGAAAAACGTCGAGTATTGGAGACGAGCATTTCGTACCGGTCTATGGCCTTGTTAATCAGAGAGCCTAAAACCACAAGCGTAAGTGATCACGACTATACATAGCGTTACAGCTACCGCTTACAAATCAGAGTCCGTGAGGTCAATGTCCGCTATAGCCAATCCATTTGACCCGAACTAGTATATAGGCTGATGATGTTGATGATGATGGCCCATGAAGCGATGGATTGACATCGCCGAGTCATGCGAGAGCCAATGGTTTACGACGTGAGGATGCCAAAGACCGGGCGAAATGGAGGAAAATGTAAAATTATTTCTACCCTCACCTTATCTCACAGTTTCTCCTGCACCGCCTACCTTTTTCGATCACATTTTTTCACGGTTGACTGGAAGGCTACTTTAGCTTTAAGTCCGCCAATGTACCTGTGCAATATACCCGTGCATAAAGATTTATAAATAAATAAAATGAATCGGAAAGCGGACCCTGGCAGAAGCCGGGAATGACCGCTCGGATGATGATGATGATGATGTTGATGACGATGACATCCCCAGCTGACGGCGGTGTCGCTACCAATAGTGGTGACGGTGGACGCGAACCAGGAGGCCCCCGCGTAGGCCACCATCACCTGGCACAACGCGTTCGCGCCACCGCCGTGGCCGCGTTTTACCTTAGTAGTAGCTTAGTACCGTGCTTTCACGCCAGTAACTTCATGCCAGTTCACTCATGATTTTAGGGAGTACCAACCTGTCACCAACATAATATTACAAACGATTCCAATGGATTTTCTCATGAAACTTATGCGGCAAGCGTAAACCATCAGCGGGGGAAACCTGGGATCAAGAATAAACGGAAGAGAGGTAATCAATTTGACGTTGACATCGTCTATGATGCCTTGTCTAGCTTTTTCATTAAAAAGCAATGCAAAGGCAGCGTATAAATACAGCCTAGTTGTGTGTGGATATAGTGTACGTACATCCAACAAATACTTCTTACCATTTTTTTTATTATCAATAGGCTTGCATTTGACCTCAACTCACCTGATGGAAAGCGACGATGAGGTCAAAGATGTAGCATGAGTGCCTAGAAGACACAACACATAACGTTACATAGGCTAATGATGTTGACGATGATGAAGTCCTCTCTAGCTGACCGCTCGGATGATGATGACGATGATGATGATGTTGTTGATGATGATGACGATGATGATGATGTTGATGACGATGTCCTCCCCAGCTGACGGCGGTGTCGCTTCCCATAGTGGTGACTGTCCACGCGAACCAGGAGGCCCCCGCGTGGGGCACCGTCACCTGGCACAACGCGTTCGCGAAGCCGCCGAAGCCTGGCGCAGTGTTTGTCGTACCGGACGAGGTGAGAGTTTGTATCCTAGCTTAATGAAGTGTCAAAGTGTTAGTTTTAAGTTTTTAATATAGAATAGAATGGAATAGAATATCGGTTATTTCATACTTCATGCACACACAGACAACTTAAACCTAGAAGCTATATAAGTATAAGCATTGTATAGAGTAAAGGCGTAATGAAGCTGCATGTGATAAACTAAAAATAAAAAATAGTGATTGGATATGATTTGATAGGTATTTATTGTGGATTTTGTATTGATGATCTGCTCCTGCAAAAAGCGAGTATAACTGCAAAACACAAAAATGGTGGTGCCTAAAATCATAAATTTTGACTTTGCAGGATTCAACAACAGAGTATTCCTATCTGTCCATGCTGCAATACTTTGCAGATCGTCGTTCATTTTATCTATGGCCGATTTGATATTTGATAGTGACTCAGAGATGTACAACTGAACGTCATCTGCGTAGCAGTGATACAAACAGTGTCGAATAACAGCTGTGAGGTCTGCGCTATATAGAACAAAAAGTAGTGGTCCTAAGATAAACTTTGAGGTACCCCACGTTGCACACTCCGCATATTTGACAGACTGCTATTACCATCCCGCCGTAGTAATTTGACTGATTGGTATCAATTACTCAGATAACTATCAAACCAAGCCAAAGCGTTACCATCAAGCCCGTAGTACGATAATTTAGATAGTAAAAGCGATATGTTTAAACTGTCGAATGCTCGCGAAAAATCAAGCAGTGGCAAAATAGTACCATTGCCAACATCTTGTTGAGCCAATGTATTATCAGTTACATCCAGAAGAGCTGATACCGTCCCACGACCCTTGCGAAAGCCAGACTGGAGTTTGGGCAGCATACCATTTACCTCAATGTACTTATAAAATTGACCGTGTATTGCTTTCTCTAAAACCTTTGATAGGAAGGGTAATATACTTATAGGTCTTAAATCTTTAAGGCTCATCGGATGGTCCATTTTGGGCAACGGAGTCACTATCGCGACTTTCCAGGGTTCGGGAACAATTCCAGTAGAAATTGAGTGATTTATTATTTGTGTTATCACAGCTAGAGTACGTGGGATAGTGAGTAGTATCATGTCCCTACTAATACCATCCGCTCCGATTGACTTACTTTTAATTAAGGAGATCAACCGAAACACCTCACTTTCAGTGACAGCGACAAAACTCATAGTAGCTTCACAAAATTTTTTGTTTCGTAAATAATTTACTTCTGACTCAGGGACACTGCTCAGGCCTGGTAGATTTAAAAAATGATCATTAATAGCATCAGCATCACTGAATGTCTCTGGAAGATAATCCTGCTTGCTGGGATTGACTAAAGTAGGGCCATTTTAATAGGTCACATTTGACACTTCATTTAAATTCAACAATGTGTACTTGTAACGGCGGGTACTCAATTATTTGTTTTTGCAAAAGTAAGATTTAATTAATTTTTTAAGCATTTTCTGTTTAATTCATAAATTATTGTATAGTGATGACAGAAAACGGTATTATTACCATTTGTTTCGATTAAAGAGACATTCATTTTGAATGTATGTAAAATACAAAGCTATTTTTTTAATGAAATCTAAACGTCACTACAAAGTCAGCTCGATTAACGCTTTTTCTTTTTTATCACTAGAGATGTACCACAAAAAAAAACCGACAAAACCGAATTAGTTGAATCGATATAATGATTTATGTATGTGTAATGACTTACCTACGTGTGTACGAAAAAATATAAAACCATAAATTGTTTATTTGTGAAATATGTTTAATTACAATTATACTGGAATACTTAAGCAATAACTTTATATTAAAATATTTAATAATATTTAGTATAAACTCATAGTATTTAGTATAACTTATTCCTGGCAACACTTAAACCTACAGTTTAAACCTACATTTCCGTGTATCCCTTATTAGCTTTTGAACTGGCTTTTCTTACTGATCGGATCTTCCGCAAACGTTTACCTGGCTATCATTTGGACTCCGATTGCTTATTATTTGGACTTTGTTCTGGTTTAACCATGTCTAAACGAGGAATAACCTTAAACAGCCAAGCTCGCGAACAAGTGGTAAAATTATACACTTATTTCGAACGTGAGTCGGCCAACGGTGGGCCTCTTTTGCCTGTGACACAAACGAGGGATCGCGTTGCTGATACATTAGGAATAGGGAAGAAGACTGTAACGCAAATTCTCAACGAGAAATATGGACCCTCAGGCTCGGAAGAGAATAGATTACGAACACCGAATAAAAGAAAGAGAGAGAAGAAAGTTGTCGGTATTGACAATTTTGATGCTGCTGCAATTCGCAACCACATTTATGGATATTACTCAAGAAAGGAATATCCTACAAGGAAGAAACTAATTATTTCATTAAATGAGGCAGGCTTATTTTCTGGCGGAAGAACGTCACTGTCAAAAGTTTTGAAATCAATTGGATTTAGATATAAAAAGGCAGACAAGCGGAAAATTCTCCTAGAACGCTATGATATATGATACGCTCAGGTTGGCTGGAAGAGATCTCTTGCAGAGATAAGCTCGCCTTTGTGAACTATCTTAAGATTTTGTAAAACTCTGTAAAATTTTTCATGTACAATAAAGAATAATATATAAAGAATAATATATTGTTCTGAAGAGACTGACATTCTTGCGGCAAGTAAATAAAATTACAGATTGGGACAATGTTGTATTTGTTGACGAAACATGGTTAAATGCAAACCATACAGTCTCACGGACGTGGACTGATGATACAGCAGCCTCAACATCAAAAGTACCATCAGGAAAAGGAGCCCGTCTTATTATATGTCATGCGGGTTCAGCTTCACAAGGATTTATTCCAGATTGCCTCCTAGCATTTGCATCCAAATCAACAGGTGACTATCACGAAGAAATGAACTTTGATGTTTTTAAAGAATGGTTTGTAAAACTACTTCTTAGCCTAGAAAACCCCTCAAAAATTATAATGGTCAATGCTCCTTACCATTCGGTACAGGTTGACAAACCACCAACTCAAGCCAATAAAAAGAATGAAATAGCTTCGTGGCTCGAAAGACATGGTGTGGAAGTTAATCCAAATTTATTAAAAGTCGAGCTAATGAACTTAGTGCATACAACTATGTCGTCCAAGCCACGCTATGTTATCGACGAACTAGCCCTAGAGCATGGACACGAAGTGATTCGATTGCCTCCTTACCACTGCCAGTATAATGCCATCGAGCTTATTTGGGCACAAATAAAGGGTCATGCAGCACGAAATAACACCGAGCCACCTTTCAGCACAGGAAAAATGCTTACGCTGTTAAAAAATGCATGTGACAGTGTCTCTGTAGAAGATTGGAAAAAGGTTGTTGAAAAAACAAAGAAAATCATAGAAAGTGATTTTGAACGCGATATTAAAATTGACAATATCATCGAAAATGAGTTGATTATATCTGTAAGTGCGGACAGTAGTGATGATGATGACACTGATAATAGATGTAGTTCCACTGAATAAATGGATTTTTAAACTAAATTATGTCATTTCATTTAAAAAATATATTATTACATATACACAGGGATTGATATTTGATTGAAGTATGTACAGTTATTTACTTGTATTAAATTAATATTACAACAGTTTGTTTTTTATTCATATTTCTTTAAAAGTATAATACCAAATCAGTATCGATTTCGAGTTTGTATCGATATTTCTCGGTATTCAATTAACAAGTCACTTCACTATGAGACTAAGATTGACAGATGTCAAATGGGACCTATTAAATTGACCTTACTTTAGTACCTTATCTTTGACATGCTTTCACAGCTCTCTATCGTCTTTAAACTTAGAATTTATGTATTGGTTAAATTATGCACGTAATTACCATTGCATTGCATGCATTGTAAATACCATTGATCACCAGTCTCTTCAGCTCTTTATAGCGTGTTTTGTCCGCTTCCGATTTTGTCCAATATTATTATATTTGTCGCAGAAAATGATGATTTTTCTATATTTTGTTGAGATTCAGCGCTTTCTGCGTTCGGCTGTTCTTGACATAAGAGAACGAGTACCTCAACGACTCACTCTTGACCGAAACTACTGATTCTCGAAATCCGTTAGTTCATTCCGTTCATTTTGCCCAGCAAATTCGATAGATGGCATTGTACAAACCAGCAATCAAACGCTTACACATTCTCTGGATAGCTGGCGCTAGTAGTACCACCAGAATAATTATCTCTCACATATTTATCTATTAGTCCAGCCTTCTGGGGACCTGGGTCTAATTATTTATCTTTAGTTTAGTTAGAATTAAGTTTTTGTTTAATGTTAATAATTGTATTTCGTTATCTTTATTGAATTAAATATAATTAAAGTCAATTAGTCTATTATTAATTTTATAAGTGATATTGTAATATGTATAGATAATACAATTTTTTTTGGATATAGTTTATCGTTTATTGTTATTATAACTTTGTATCTATGGTCCTCTGTAGCCTGATACCACAGACATAGAAGACTTCTGTACATACATTTTTTTCTCTATATAAATAAAATTATATCAGGTGATAGGACTCTGTCAAGCCTGAAGATTCCGCCTGGGTGAGTACCACCGCCTTATCTATTTCTGCCGCCAAGCAACGATGCTTGCATTGTTGTGTTGCGGTTTGAAGGATAAAGGTAGCCAGTACAATTACAGGCATTAGGTATTTCTTCTTAATCCTCACAGTGACAACGCACCTGCAGCTCTACATTTTTGTTGCCCGCGACAGTTACCGCTTACCATCAGGTGCGCGATCTGTCCGTTTGTCACTGTATAGAATAAAAACGGAACCACGGACCTAAAAAAAGACGGACGTCTGTCTACAATAAAGATAAGTGAAGCATTTTACATACCGAAAATCATAATTGAAAACCGTTCGACTCGAAGCGAGTAAATCAAAAATAGAGCCCCGCTACGACCAAAAGTCACAGTGTGTGGGAAGGGAAGGAATGTTAACGCCGCTTTCTAGGTGGTCCTCCGTGGTAAAGAAACGGCAACAAACCCACAGAGCCTAAGTTAATTCATTTTTCTTTTTTTTTTAAATGTCTGATTTACTAATACATTATATTTACATACTAATTTTAACTAAAATAATACCTGTTTAAAACTGCAGTTCAGTTCCATGGACTTTTGTCATTCACATATTCAGGTATACTATAATAACTTTTTTGACATAATTTATTTTTTATAGTGGCTTTAAATTTATTCAATGGTAAATTCTGTATATCTGTTGGGACCTTATTATGAAAGCGTACACATTGACCCATAAATGATTTGTGGACTTTGGCCAGACGACAAGAACTAGTAACAAGTTTATCTTTATTTCTAGTATTCCTACTATGCACATCACTGTTCTTCATAAACAAGTGTATATTTTTATGAACATAGATCAAGTTCTCATAGATGTATTGTGATGGCATTGTCATAATGTCAATATTCTTGAATCTATCTCTAAGTGAAGTTCTAGGTCCCAATTGGTAAATCGCGCGAATAGCCCTTTTCTGCAGAACAAAAACATTATGCCAGTCGGCAGCGTGTCCCCACAGCAGTATGCCATAAGTCATAATACTGTGGAAATAACTAAAGTAAACTAATCTTGCTAGAGCCTCATCAGAATAACCTCGCATCTTCTTTACTGCATATGCTGCAGAACTTAGCCTTTTCGCCAATTTATCAATGTGTGGACCCCATTGTAATCTACTATCTAGAGTAAAGCCTAAAAATACTGTGGAATCAACAAGATCCAAATTTTCGCCTCTTACTTGTATATTAGTGGATACTGATCTAACATTTGGCAAGGAGAATTTTAAACATTTTGTCTTTTTGCCATTCAGTAATAAATTATTAATCGTAAACCAGTTTACCACTTCTGAAATAGCTTTGTTCACGTCGTCATATGTTAATTGTTGTCATTTAATTTTAAACACTAAAGATGCAAGCAAACAAAACAATTTCGTGAGTATCTTTTACAAAGTACGGCAAATCATTGACATAAATAAGAAACAAAAACGGACCCAGAATTGACCCCTGTGGCACCCCCATAGAGACAAGAGACCCTGCAGATCATTCTCCGTTCACATCAACCTTCTGAATTCTCTGATTTAAATATGAACTTAATAAGTTTAGAGCTAAGCCCTTTATTCCATAATGTTGCAATTTCCTGACCAAAATTTCATAATTAACACAATCGAAGGCCCTGGAGCCCTGGCCCTTTAGCCGTGTGGTGTCCGGCAGAGTAGAATAGCACCAACCCCTTACATTCGTGGGTGTCGTACAAGGCGACTAATATTTTGGAGACAGTCTGAGTCTCCGTAGACTGGAAAATGGGCAGCAGCGTTTTCATTGTCATATTTACAACACTGCGATCTCCAACCCGCCTGCCAAGCGTGGAGATTATGGCAATCACCTCCCCTTTCGTGGGAGAGGCCCTAAATCCTGCAGTGGACTGTTACGGGCTGTGATGATGATGATGATGAAGGCCCTGGATAAATCACAGAACACCCCTAAGGCATAACGTGATTCCTCCCAGGCCCCAAAGACATGTTTAATTAGTTCAACACCTGTATCGGTTGTTGAACGACCCCGAGTAAAACCGAATTGTTTATGATGCAATAGATTATTTCCATAAAAGTGGACTTTTAGTTGGTTTAATATGATTTTCTCAAATATTTTACTTAACGCCGGTAACACCGAAACTGGTCTAAAATTTGTGGGATCTGTTGTGCTACCTGTTTTAAACAATGGAATAATTTTGCTATGCTTCATCAGGTCATGAAATTCGCCATTATCAACACATTTATTAAATATATTCGCTAAGTGGACAGCAATAACATCAATTACAGAGCTAATTATTTTAACTGACAAATCGTCAATGTCGGCAGTTGCTTTTTTTTTATGCTTTTAAAAGCCTTAACTATATCTTGAGGTGTTACATGTTCGAACTTAAAATCGATGACACTCTCGGGTACGTTCTGTTTTAGCAAAGATTCAGCGAGAGCAGGAGACGCATTTAATGATTTTGTAGTCGACACTGGAATGTCTGTAAAAAATTCATTGAAAGCCTCCGCAACTTCCATGTTTTTGGTAACAACATTATCATTTATTTTTAAATTGTATTTTATATCGCGAGTTTTGACTTTTCCAGTTTCACTATTTATTATCTGCCATGTGGATTTTACTACATCCTTGCTATTTTTTAGTTTGTGTTTAAAGAAATTCGATTTTGCTGTAGCACAAACGCGTTTAAATAACTTTGAGTAATGCTTAACATAGTCAGCAAATTCTACACTATTATTATACGCCCGTTCCGCATAGAGCTCATAAATTTGTTTCTACTTTTATGTATTCCTGCTGTCGCCCAATCGCTAAACATAAGTTTGCTGTTTATTGCCTTTACCTTTGGTTTGAATATACGATTGCTTTCAGTTTTTGTCATGTGTAAAACTGAATTATAATATTCATTTGTATCATCACAATACTTTAAATTAGATGATTTCTCTATAATGTTATTTCTAAAACTATTCAGACGGTTGCTGTTTATTGGTACAAATTTAATAGTATTCTTTGTCTCTTTCCTCATATTAACATTAAAGATAGCTAATTGACCACAATGATCGGATTGTAGTTTGTTTATTACAGACTGGCGACATGCCTGAATATCACAAAAAATGTTGTCTAAACAAGTTGATGTAGTACTTGTTACTCTGGTAGGCTCCAGAAACAAGTTGATTAAATTATGACACTTAAATAATGTTATTAGCCTACTAGTATATTTACAGGATACATCTTATAAATCTATATTAAAATCTCCACAAACAACAATATTCTTATTACAATTGCTAACTTTAATAAAGGCTTCATCCATAATTTTTTCGAACAGATCAAATGATGAAGCTGGTGGTCTGTATACGCTCATTACAATAAGTCGCTCAAGTTCTACACAGGCAATTTCAGCAGTTCGTTCGATTTTAGTAAGTAGCTATGTATCCGTATTTTTTTCAGGTCCGTGACACAGAACATCCTATTAAGCCGGATTCACATGACACAAACTTATGCTATTAAGTTTGCGCAAACGGATCGTGTAGAAGTAAAATTTTAAATTAATTTTTTTTAAACCAACTTAATAAACTTAATAGGTACCACATAGATTAGGAAAGCGAAAGGAATGCTAAGTTCGTTTGGTCGTGTGGAACCGATGAATGGTCTAGAACACACTTAAGCCCGTATTAAAGAAAATATCCTATACTCTATTTTTTTAACTATTAAGTGCTGGGATAACGTTCGCCTTTCTTATTGGTTACAAGCCGACGTTCACATCAACCACCAATCACTCCACGCCTTAGCGTACTTAATTTGAATGAACCAATGAGCATGTCGTATTCAGCCTCCGTAATTTATAGTTAAAAAGAATTGAGTGTAGTTAGTATCGTCTAGTCTGTCTGTGCATGAGACTGGTTGAACAGTTTAGGGCGCCGTGACCGTATTTGTTTTAAGGGTATGTTCCGCGTTTCCTACCGCGTACCTTTGTTGACGACGGTCAGTGTAGTGTGCCGTGACTTAAAAGTAAGTTCGAGTTCCAGTAGTAGCAGACAACTTTTGCGAAAGCGGGTAGATCGTCTTCGGTCGCTTTATCGCTAACCAACACCGTCCGGCGTTCGCAGCTTTCCAGTCGTCCCGTGACAATGATACATGCAACTGTGTCGAAATATCGGGCTACTCGTCAACACTTGCTACAGTGTAACTTACACTGTAGGAATCCCGGAACATCTCTTTAAAATGTGTGATAATAACCGCGATAGTTTACAACATTACGTATTTGTTTTTTTTATTTATTAAGTCTTAGACGACGTGAACAAAGCTGTTTCAGAAGTGGTAAACTGGTTTACAGTTAATAATTAATTCATCATCACAGCCCTTAACAGTCCACTGCAGGACTTTGAGCCTCTCCCACGAAAGGGGAGGTTATTGCCATAATCTCCACGCTTGGTAGGCGGGTTGGAGATCGCAGTGTTTAAATATAACAATGGAAAATGCTTTTGCCCAATTTCCAGACTACGGAGACTCTAGATTTTTGGCCTCGAAAACATTAGTCGCCTTGTACGACACCCATGAGTGTAAAGGGTTGGTGCTATTCTACTCTGCCGGACACCACACGGCGCAATAATAATTAATTACTGAATGGCAAACAGACAAAATGTTTAAAATTCTCCTTGCCAAATGTTAGACCAGTACCCACTAATATACAAGTAAGAAGCGAAAATTTGAATCTTGTTGATTCCACGGTATTTTTGGGCTTTACTCTAGATAGTAGACTACAATGGGGTCCTCAAATTGATAAATTGGCGAAAAGGCTAAGTTCTGCAGCATATGCTGTATAAAAGATACGAGGTATTTCTGATGAGGCTACAGCAAGATTAGTTTATTTTAGTAATTTCCACAGGTTTATGACTTATGGCATACTGCTGTGGGGACACGCTGCCGACTGGCATAATGTATTTGTACTGCAGAAAAGGACTATTCGCGCGATTTACCAATTGAGACCTAGAACTTCACTTAGAGATAAATTCAAGAGTATTGACATTATGACAATGCCGTCACAATACATATATGAGAACTTGATCTATGTTCATAAAAATATATCAATCAATCAATCAATGTATTTATTGCATTCATGACGTACACACTACACTACACACACACACATATATGAGGTATACACTTGTTTATGAGGAACAGTGATGTTCATAATAGGAATACTAAAAATAGAGATAAACTTGTTACTAGTGCTTGTCGTCTGGCCAAAGTCCACAAATCATTTATGGGTCAATGTGTACGCTTTTATAATAAGGTTCTAACAGATATACAAAATTTACCATTGAATAAATTTAAAGTCACTATAAAAACAAATTATGTCAAAAAAGTTATTATAGTATTTCTGAATATGTAAATGACAAAAGTCCATGGGGTTGAACTGCTGTTCTTCACAGGCATTTACTTTTAATATAGTATATAGGACAAATAATGTATTAGTACATTAGACATGTTCAAAAAAGAAAAGAATTAAGTACGCTCTTTGGGTTTCTTGCCGTTTCTTTCCCCCACGGAGAACCACCTTGGAAGTGGCGTTAATTTTCCTTCCTTCCACACATGGTGACTTCTGTCTGCGGTTGGGTAGGGTAGTAGTTAGAGTAGGGGTAGGGTAGGGGTAAGATAGTGGTAGGGTAGGGGTAAGATAGTGGTAGGGTAGGGGTAAGGCAGTGGTAGAATATGGTAGGGGTAAGGTAGGGGTAGGGTAGGGACAGGATAGCGTAGCGTGGGAGCGGCTACCTATCACTGGCAGCATGTGTAGTGCACGCTCACTGAAAAGTCTGTCTGGCGGTGGCGTGGGGGCCGAGTCGCTCTTTTCCCTCAAATATGGTTGAATTGGGCGATGGCTGGGCCCTGCGTTATACTCGTGAACGGGTGCTGCCTTGGTGGACTGGCTTACTCTTGCTGTAGTTTTAGTTGGTTTTTCTTAATTATGCTAGACATACCTATATAATATATTGAGCGCGGTCCGGCTCTGCCTGGCATTGTCGGGCACGGTCCGGTCGTGGTTGGCGTGGGGTGGGTTTGCTGCGGCCATGGGGCGGCCACTGTGTCACAGTGTGCTTCCTTCCTACTTACCTACCCTCTACCTTTTTGACGATTGAAAGAGATATTTAATGTCCTAATAAATAAATAAATTTTGAATTGAATTGAATTTAAAATTTTCTTAAACCCACAGGTCCAGTGGTCGACCCTCAGGGACACACTCAACACGAAATTCTACTCAGCCTGCGGCGTGCAATTGGAGCCTTACCATTTGCGGTACTTGGAAACGAAATTGTTTAGGTAAGTTAAAGTAGAGCAGTGGGCGCTGTCCTAATTGGCCGTGCGACGTGCTGTTTTGCGGTCTCCTATTGGTCGAGCGACGTCCGTCGTACGACAATGTTCGCATGACCGTTGCCAATTAGGACAGCGCCCCAGGGATGTGAAAGTATTTTTTTTTATATTTCTCAGTGGTAAACGAGCAGACATGGGTGCCCATGGGCGTATTCAGCATTATATTATCAAAACAATATTATATATTTAGATCTCTTTTCAAAGGGTCTGGGGTTAGCTGGAAAAAAGCATTGTGGGATAAGCCCGCCTTTGCCTTGTAAAATTTCGATTTTCTTATTTTGTAGTTAATTATTATGCAATAAAGAGTTTACATACATACATACAATATGCTTAAACTTTCGATCTTATGTTGGGGTGATAAATTAATGATATTTTAACATAATTGACGTTTTGGGTCTTAAAGCCGGGGTGTACCGTATGAAATTTTTGTCAATTGGTTCTTAGATGCTGTGTTGATGTGTGATGTTGATAATAAAAAAGTAACTTAGAAAATAAATAAATAATAAATATACTTGGCCAATTCCCACAGCGCCATCTAGCCCCAAAGTAAGTAAAGCTTGTGTTATGGGTGCTATATAGATAACTGATAAACTTCTTATATACTTTTAAACTAGATAACTGATAAACTACTTATATACTTTTCTTATTATACATAAAACACCCAGAACCGTAACAGAAATAAAAATTCATCATTTCAATATCTACTTCGCCGGGAATCGAAGCCGGGACCCCTGCGTGACAGACTGGGATGTTAACCAACTGAACCACTCAGGATCTGTATGTAATTGAACTCTTACGACCTTTATGTTACTCCCTTTTGCACTGACCGCCGCGACCTTCATTATCTATGTAGGACAATGAATTTTTTTTTTGCTATACCATTTTGTACTGGAAAACTTTTACTTTAATTGAACATAACTTATTTCTCACAACGATTCGAGAGTTGTCGTCATAGTAAAAGTTGTAGAAAATAAAAAATCCTTTTCAATGACATATCGCTCAACGTTATTGGTCATATAGGCCCATTTTCCAGTAGAAAATGAAGTTTACTTTCAATTTACCGTAACTTTTTTCCCTCAGCGATTCGAGAGTGGTCGCCATAGTGAAAGTTGTAGAAAATATAAAATCCTTTTTAATGACATATAGCTCAATATTATGGCCGGACCTCCTTTGTTTATTTTTTTGTCGTGCCGGTGCCGTGCCGTTTTTGGTGTCTTGTGGCAATAAATGTCTTTAATCTTATTTTTATTCATATTATTATTCTAACCCCTTTCTGCAGAGAACAACCAGTAACATCGACCACCACAGTGACATGGAGCCAGTTCGTGCGCGACCCCCTCCAAGGTCATACGTTTTCCTTCTGGGACTGGTACTACAACGCCGTCAAGATGACCAAGTTGTATTTGAGGGAGATGTGGCAAAAAAAGTGCGTACCTATCTAATTAGAACCTTGCCGATCTGCCGGGTGATTTTGTAAAAGACCTGCAATTCCTAATTATATATCATCTTTGCGTTAATGTCCCGGTTATGCTCTCGCGCACGAGGACCCGAGGTCCGCCTAGACTAAGGTCCAGGATTTGGCAGATCAGGTAATTACAGTGTAGCGACTGCCACCTGATCTCCGTGACCCTGCTACCAGGGGATCCTGACCAGATTGGATCATGGTTACACATTCAGTCGCCTCAATGTGCAGGTTTCATATGTTTTCCCTCAACGTAAGAGCATCGGTTAGTATTCAACTAATGTACATACCTCAGAAAAGAGTCATTGGTAGATGGACATGGCCGCAGTGGGATTCGAACCCGGTACCTCTCGTACCCGTACCCGGAACCTGGCGCTTAACATTACGAGGCGAATGGCACAGATCAACAACTGCATGGTATCTGTAAGAATCGCATGGGTATCTTCTTTTGTAGATACCATAGTTTCAACTCCTTATTTCTCACGCAGCATGATAATAGGCTTCATATCGAAGCCGGACGCCGAGGGCGTCCTCGCTGGAATGGCTCAGGGCACCTTCCTCATCAGGTTCTCCGACTCCACGTGTGGGGCCGTCACTGTCGTTTGGATTAAGGGTGAGTGAGACCATTATCATCGTCTTAGCGCTTATCCCGGCCTCTGCCGCTTTCCTACCCATTATTCTCCACTTTGCCCGGTCTTTGGATTCCTCGCGTCGTAAGCCGTTGGCTCTCGCATCCGACTCAGCGATGTCAATAAATTGTTATAAATAAAATAAAAATAAATAAATATTCGTGGACAAATTCACACAGCGCCATCTAGCCCCAAACTAAGCAAAGCTTGTGCTATGGGTGCTAGATAACTGATAAACTACTTAAATACTTTTAAATACATACTTATTATATATAGAACACCCAGACCCGTAACAGAAATTAAAATTCATCATTTCAATTTCTGCCCGGCCGGGAATCGAACCCGAGACCAATGAACCACTCAGGTCGCAGCATAAAAGCAGCATTGTATGCTTAGAAAATTATTGAATGCTGAACTAAATTATTTATTACTACTAATGGTTTGTAAAAGTTTATATTAAATAAATTAAGACATTTTGTAAACAAGAAAACTGTCAGGCAGTCCGGAGAGCATCGGTGGCTAAATGGTTGAGGGGATCGACTCGTACTCCGAGGTACCGGTTTGAACCCCAGAGCCGCCATGTACCGATGACTAACACTAACCGACGCTCCTACGGTGAGGAAAAACATCGTGATGAATCCTGCGCATTCAGGCGACTGATTGTGTAACCATAATTTAATCTAGTGAGGTTCCAATGTTAACAGGGCCACCAAGGTCATACAGCAATTGCTCCATTGTAATTATCTGAGCTGCTAAATCCTGTAACATGGTCAGTGTGGACCCCGGGCTCTCGTGCGCGAGAGCATAACCGGGACATTAACGTCAAGATAATTATTATTTTATTTTAATTTCATGCCACGGTTCCCCAAATTCCCAACCCTGGAATACTGGAGAGTTTACTTAAATAGTATTTAAAATATTATTTTTTGTCTGCGGTCAGGCGGCTCCGATTCGAATAGGATACCCCGCTATGCCCTTCTTCTTAAAATCTGATGAAAATGTAGAAACACAACAAAATAAAAAACACAAAAAACATACAAACACAACAGACAAAGCAGCAGGCGGCCCTATCACTTACAAAGTTTTGTTATAGACAACCTTAGGATAAAACGTGTATTCCTTCTTTATTATTTATTCTTTATTGTACACAAAATAATAAATACAAATTAACAGAAGGTAACTTAAGTGCATTGCATTCCCAACATTCAGATGTCCGAATGATGATCCAATCATCATTATCAACGCGTGGGTGATGACCCTGGTATTGCAAACGTCCATAGGCTGCGGTTACTGCTTACCATCAGGCAGGCCGTAAGATTGTTACCCACCTTGGTGGTATAAAAATGAAATTGAAAGCAGTGTCACAGAGGTCAGATAGCAGTCGCTCCATTGTAATTATCTGAGCTGCGGTGGAACAAGGCGGACCCTGGGCTCTCGTGTGAGAGAGCATAACCAAGACATTAACGCCAAGATGATGATTATGTGGCCGCATGGTGCCCGGCAGAGTAGAATAGCACCAACCCCTTACACTCGTGGGTGTCGTATGAGGCGACTAATGTTTTCGGGGCAAAAGTTCTGGAGTCTCCCGACAATGGGCAGCAGCGTTTTCCTTTTCTATATTTACAACACTGCGATTTCTAATACAAGCGTGGAGATTATGGCAATAACCTCCCCCTAAGTCTACAGTAGACTATTATGGGCTGTGTTATGATTATTATTTTATTGCATTCCCAGCCAACGGCCAAATCTTCAGTCATCTAAGTCCTTTCACCACGACTCATCTCGGTGCGATCGACCTACCCGTCCGGCTACTGGACCTAGATGAGTTGGTCACGCTATACCCCGACATCAGCAAGCAACAGCTGTATGAGTTTGTGAAGAGTGATCAAGGTAATTCATTTAAAATATATCATGAAATTTTGAAATTTTTCGATTTATTTGAAATTGCAAATCCGATTACAATGAAACTTTGTAGGTATATTCAGACAACATTGAGCTAACTGCTGCATACGATTTTATTTTGATAACTACTCGCTTCATAAAATTATACCTGATTAAAGAGGCAAAATTGACGTCAAATGAAAAAGGGTATTTTTAATCATTTTTAAACTTAAAACATATTGTTTAAATATTTTTGGAGACTAATCGATAACTTAATATACCAACTCTTTAAAAAATTAAGATTTCGATATGTCATGCACAATTAAAAATGTATGTGCAAATATGTATAGGGGTAGAGCTCGTCTAAGCTGAAATGAAGCGCCCCACTATCGCATTACCGCACACAAGCAAATTTAAAATATGGACGCAATACATATACAAATGGCGTTGTAATTGGTCATTCAGTTGCCGGTGAGACTCAAACGTAGGAGCACGCGTCGTTCGATTGAGCAGTCGACGCTCCCACACAGATGAAGTGACGTTATTAATATTTTCACTCACATATCGAAATCAACTAATTAAGTAGTGGGGCGCGTCATTCCAGCTTAGACAAGCTCTACCACGACTTCAGGTTACTTTGACACATTGCGGAAAAATGAGCATACTAAATTTATTTTACTGGCAATAATAAACTATATAGAGGAAATATAACTTGACGCTATTGAGTAGTCTATAAGTTACCTTCGCTATTACACCATTTCAAATTAGTCGTTTTATACTGTCAAAGTTTGGTGACAACGTCCACTACGTCAAATGTTGACTTATTTGACAATAATCATAATTCCAAGAAGACGGTCTAGGTCTTTTTCCCGAAACGTCATTATTCTAATTTTACAATCGGGACATGGTAGTTTCTTTTTCCGTCACGTTCCTTCTTATCTATGTCCCATTGTAGGCGACATTCATATTCTGTCACGGAATACTACATCCTTCTGGTGTTGCTACATAAAACGCAGAACTAGCGCCACCATTGACAGGTCACCACTGTCTCCGGTCAAGAGCTATATTTGCGAGAAAAACGCCAATTTCATGGGACCCAATATTTATCTACTTGGCCGCGTGGTGTTCGGCTGAGTTATTCCCGAACCCTTCGACAGGGTGTGATAAACGACGACTAATTTCTTCGACCAGGAAATGGGCAGGGAGAGTGCTAGAGTGAGGGCCACGAGACTTTGCGCCCGACTGAAAGTCTACTAAACTAACTTAATTTGACTGACAATGTCTCAACTTAAGCCACAGTACACAAAACAATCAGTAGGTCGTTTTCATAGGAAGTTTTGGTTATTTTCATTCGCGCAATTTATTTATTTGTCAGAGTCACAATTCGGCTTCAGAGCGGGGCGTTCGACAATTGACGCACTTGTAGCCCTCAAGCAGTTTACGAGAGAGGCTGTTGACAGGGGAGAGCGTGCCTTGGCAGTGTCCTTGGATATCGCCAATGCCTTTAACAGCCTGCCATTCAGTACAATCAGGGAGGCACTCCGGTTTCATGAAGTTCCCCTATACTTGAGGCGACTGTTGGAGGACTATCTGATGGATAGGCAAGTGCTGTTTGTCAACAGTCAGGGTACTATGATCAGGTATCCTGTGAGATGCGGAGTTCCGCAGGGATCGGTTCTTGGACCGCTCCTGTGGAACATTGGCTATGACTGGGTTCTGCGGGGTACCCTCTTGCCGAGAATGCTCACTCTTTGCTACGCAGATGACACGATAGTCATAGTACGGGGAAGTAGTTTCCGAGAGGTTATGCGATTAGCTACGGTGGGCACTACCTTAGTGGTTGACCGCATTAAAATGCTGGGTCTTAAGGTTGCAGTACACAAGACTGAAGCCCTGTTATTTCACGGACCCCGCAAAGGTCCCCCTCCTGGCGCAGAAGTATGTATTGAAGGGATTAACATTGCTGTGAGGCCACATATGAAACACTTGGGCCTCGTACTCGACGGGAGATGGGGATTTGGCGAACATTTTCGCCGTTTAGCCCCAAAGCTTGTAGCCGCAGCATCTGCGCTTGGACGCCTCCTACCGAATTTGGGCGGTCCAAATGGAGGATGTCGTAGGTTATACGCAGGGGTTATACGGAGTATGGCCCTCTACGGTGCACCTGTATGGTCGGATGCTCTCACGGCTGATAATAGAGCTCAGCTGCGTAGACCGCAGCGGATAATAGCAGTGAGAGCAATACGAGGATACAGGAAGGTGTCGACAGGCGCCGCCTGCGCTCTTGCTGGCTTCCCTCCTTGGGAGCTGGATGCAGAAGTTCTTGCGGCGGTATATAACTTCCAAGTGGCTGGAAGAACTGTTGGGCAGCGTCCGGCTCTTGAAGAGGTAACTCAGAAAAGGCGCCAAGCTCAAGATGTTCTAATGGAACGATGGGGGGACAGTCTAGGAAACCTGACATATGGTCGATGGACTATCGATGCTGTACGCCCTGTCCTTCAGGAATGGGTGGACAGGAAACACGGAGTGCTGACGTTCCGTTTGGTGCAGATACTGTCTAACCACGGCTGTTTCGGGAAGTATCTGCACCAGATAGCTAGGAGAGAATCGTCTCCAATGTGTCACCACTGTGGTGCTGCCGAAGACTCGGCGCAGCACACCCTAGAGGTGTACGCTGCCTGGGAATCAGAGCGGAATCCAGTATTAGCAATTAGCGGAGGAGACCTTTCACTGGTAGCTGTAGTAAGAGCCATGCTCGATAATGAAATAAATTGGCAAACTGTGGCCACCTTCTGCGAGGAAGTGATGACGCAGAAAGAGGCTGCTGAGCGGATCAGGGAAGAAGACGCTTCCTCTGATTTAATTAGACGTAGGCGTACGGGGCCAAGGAGAAGGCGATACAATCGTCTCCTTCCTCCATCCTAGTGGGACCAGTGGGGAAGAGTCGGGGGACTCTTTCCTGCATTGCACGGTTCCACATGACTGGGTGACATCCTAGTGTATTAGGATGTCTTCCGTACATGCTGATAGATCCAGCATAGTTTGGGTATCCGCCGAAACATCACAGTGCAAACTATTCATGAGGTCCTGTGATGTTTCGATAAAAAGCGGTTGTGGATACACGGAGGGGTTTTAGTGGGTAGGGTCCTTTTTCGGGCAATCCCACATAACCAAGTCACTCCCCCGGGTGAAGTGATATCTTCAGAAGATTTCCCCTCCTAAAAAAAAAAAAAAGGGAGCCTCTAATCACCTCAGGTTTTAACCAAATAATAATTATGTATAGGACTTACCAGATAGAGAGGAACTGTTAATTTTTCAGTCATGTAAGCAACACTCGCAGATTGTCTACCATCGTCCCACGTTAAAACAATCACGTTGGGGCTACCAGTACAGCGTTGCATTGCAATGTTCTCGTAGGTAAAGCGAACCGTTATACACCATTGTTATGCAATAAAAGAAAATAATTGTATTAGTTAAACAAAAATAAAAAATAATGCATACTGTTTTTAATTATTTGCTTTAATTTTACCTCCAGAAATCTAAGCAATTAATTTAATTGTGGTGTCAAACCATACTGCTAAATGAATCTAAATCTAAACATTTCCTTCAAAGGCGTTAAATAAACTTTAACTGGCTAATTTAGTAACTAAGCAAATTATTTAACTAACACAATTATCTGAAAAAAAAAAGATAAGAAAATATTTTATATAAGTAACCAAATTAAGTAACGCAAAAACAAAGGAAACATACCAAATTGCCGTCCATATATAAATAAGTTTCACTCGATTTTTATTCATGGTGTCAATATCCCAGTGGTGCTCTCGAGGACCTGTCTTGACCATGACCCATGATTTGGTACAGATGATTTGTTGTTTACTTTATAAATCCCCCAATCTCTCTACACTGAAGTCTTTGTCTTATATCTGGGGGTGCTTGGACTCTTGGCTGCGCTCTGAACGCGTTAAATCATTTTACATTTTAATGCAGGCAACTCAGCTGGATCGAGTAATCACTTTCCTTTCATTATTACGGTTCAACGTAGCGTAGCTGCATTTTCTTTGTCACTTTTCATCATTATGTAACTTTACAGTCACCCTAATACGTATTTATCTGTATAAATACACATATACGAGTATCTAACTATAAAGAGTAGATATAATAAACATCATTTCACATATTGTGATTTGGCCGTAAGCGAGTGATCGTCTAGTTATCGATTTAAATTTTTGGACCCATTATGTTGTGTATAAATTCTGAAAAACGTCACAAGGAATATTAAGTTCATAGCAATATACCTTGTAAATCAACCGCATGAAAATTCGGAAATATTCACAAATAAATAAGATTTCAGTTCACATAAATAAAAATAAAATCAAATATCATAATCCGCACAAATGAAACATAAATCCGCGTAAATAAGTTGATTAAAATGTAATCCACGTAAATCGAAATAGTCATACAATTTATAAATTCCGCACAAAAAATCAAACAAGGTATAAAGTAAACATGCGACTTAGCTTCGACAGCTCTCGAAACGGCAAACAGGATTCTACTTTCTTCTGTGGCCACTCTAACCCTATTTTTCGCGAAACCCTAAAGTTACCTAAATAATATGGAATTAGGACCTTTAGGTCTCGGAAACCTACCTAATCGATAGGATTAAACTGAGACTCCCATCCAACATAACATCTCAGGCCTACAGCATCGTGGCTGGACTACATTTCCAATCTACGTGCCGTTCCAGCAAAACCTTTGGCATCAATCGGCCTAATAACTTATTTTTAATCCTTTCAAACCATCACACATATTCCGATCGTCTCGTCAAGCCTTACTATGCTCCTACCTATCGACTCACAAGTCATGGAGAGACAATTTTTTAAATTTTATTTAATTCGCGCGTGTTTGTTGTGTGCCTACTGTGAGGGACGCTAACGACTCAGACCAGGTTTCGATCCAGGTTAGACTTAGTTAGAGCGCCTAGGCCATCGAAGACAAAGTCGGGTTCGTGCGCCAACTCATTCTCTTAGAGTGTATACGATGTAACATCCGAACCTGTGTCCCAGGTTAGTTTCTATTGTTTTTTATTCAGTGAGGGTGAATACTGATGATATGTAATTTGGTCATATTTTTCTTTGAAATTTGTGTTTTAATCACCTTTCACACTTACATTGAAATCTCTAAGAGCCCTAATAAATACTCTAACTACCACAAAAGTAATGAGAATGTAACTTACGCTTAGGAAACTTAGAAACAAAGATAAAACCAAAACAAACCAAATCACTGACACTACGGAAATAAAGACATAGATAGAGAACAAAATAAACGTCACAAGCTGAAAATAACACAAAGTAATAAAGCACAAATTAATTTAACAAATCACACGCGAGTTGTAATGAATTTTCCCGTGGAAATTTGCAAAACCTGGGGTTTCTTAGTTACGGTAATGGATGCAATGGATGGAAGGGTTCACATTTACTCCACTGTATTTATTCCACTTCATTTTTGCAAATCACTTATAATTTTACTTGAAATCAGAGAGGTATTACAATGTATGCAGATGAGGTAATTTACATTATCATTTCAAAGGTTATTTTAGAATTACTTTATTTTCAAACGTAAACAACACTTTCTACATACAAAATGTGGAGACAGTTTCAAGACGTGTTCACTCCTCGGCGGTCGGGCCAAGACTGCCCGCCACTCCGCCCGAGTCGTGCCGTCGAGACTCTGTCAGCACGGTGGGAACCAGGCGGCGCACTCCATCTTCCGTTTTCTGCGTCATGAGTCCGTACTATTGACCACATGACTCCATGCTATTTACCGGATCCGTCCCCATTCATACCCAATATTTTTACCAGTCGTACCCAGTGATGTACCCTCAAGATGGTTTATCTACCACTAACCAACGGGTGAGATGGCGGTCAAATGCCTGTTTTGTTTAGTATAAAAAAAACTAACCTGATCTCAATATTTCCAGTACCAGTCTCCTCTACGGGATATATAATCTGGAAGACCAGGACGGAAATTGTGACAAGTCCGCCTCCGTCCATCTCATATGAGGTAGCTACGGCCGGCCAAAAAAGTGAAAGACCTCATGGCACTGGTCGCTAAGGGTGATCCTTTTAAGACTTTGGGTGGTAGACTATATTTTTCAACGCCTGTACCTACACTGTCATGAATATGTGAAAGATTGGGTTAAAACATAAGTGCGGTTATAAACAACCTAAAATAGGAAAAAATTGCGAATATAGGGTCTGTTCATTACCTAAATTTTATTTTGAACTTAAGTACTTATTTATATTTTAATTACATATTTTAATACACTCATTTTTTGAGTAAGTAATATTTCGAGTAGTTGGCGAGCATTCTCATAGAAGTTGGAATCGATAGTTGCATGGTTATGCTGTATCGGTTTTTATAGCACAAAAGAAATGCATAAGATCAATTTGTCATTTGCAACAAACAGACACTTGTAGACCACATTTTATTAGATTAAGCATACTAACCATGCCTTCCATTTACATATAGATATAAGATAGCTGTTTTTGTAAAATCAAACACCGATTTGTTTACATTTATCCTTGCTATTAATATTAATTACCGTACCTATTTTGACATCATGTTATAATATCCAATTTATTATTTGTATGCCTATAATAAGGCTTAACATTGTGATACAAAATTAATGTATTTTCAACAATGTTATACTATACCTGTGTTTACAAATAAATAAATTATGAATTACGTATGTATTATACAAAACAAACAATTTTTGTTTCTTGTGAATTATGAATTTCTTAATACTACTTTAAAAACCCTTCCACAACGACGATTTTGACACGTGAGTATTTTTATTTGGTCAGTCCGTCTATTCCGTAGAATGCGCGCGAGTCGAAATCGTTGTTGTTAAAGGTCTCTTAGGGCGAAATACAAACAATAAATCAGAATTAGTTACAAGAAATGATATAATTACCTAAATGTTAATTTTACATATTCGATTATTTTATTTGAAAACCGATTTTCGATGGTCTGTTTTTATTCGTTATTCGTGGCACTTCACTAAAGAGGCTGTACCTGTCCATGAAGTACGACAATCTACGTAGTACATTTTACCGGAAAAAAACACGACACTTCACTGGCGTGCGCCAAAGACTAAGAATTCAATCAATCAAATCATGTTTATTCAGTTTAGGTTTCTTACAAACGCTCATTAGTGAGCTGTCAAAATGATCATCATGATTAAAAACTAAGATCGACGGGCGCGCTATCACCTGTCAGGACAGTTTAGTGGCCCTCAGTCTACCATTCTAAGCTAAAGTTTATTTATTTATTTTAACTTCATGGACGATGACGTACAAAGGCGGACATAAAGTTACACAGATTTATCGTCGTAACTAGAAATCAATTATTAAAATTTATGATTAAACAATAAAATAAATTGCATCGAAATAAAGATAAATATCAATTACATATAGCCAAGAGATTATGATAATGTCGTCAGTCGTTAGAGCGCACCATCTATGGAAATTTGTGGGAAGCGAGCCTTGAAAACGGCTCATTTCGAATTACGGAGATAGACAGAGGCGTAGATGAAGCCCCGTATGCCCCAACAGCCTTTTATTCCCTTTACATTACATAATAATAAATATTCCCATTCATACCCAATATTTTTCCCAGTCGTACCCAGTGATGTACCCTCAAGATTGTTTAACTACCACTTACCAACATCGTCACTTACCAACAGATGAGATGGCGGTTAAATGCCGGTCTTGTCTATAAATAACCATAATCATCTTGGCGTTAATATCCCGGTTGTGCTCTCGCGCCTTGACCATGATCTAGGATTTAGCAGATCAGGTAATTACTGCCACCAGGGGAACCTGACCAGATGGGATCATGGTTACACCATTCAGTCGCCTGAATTTGCAGGTTTCATCGCGATGTTTTCCCTTACCGTAAGAGCATCGGTTAGTATTCTACTAATGTACATCACTCAGAAAACAGTTATTGGTACATGGCCGCAGAGGGATTCGAACCCGGTACCTCTCGCTTACGAGTCGTATACCCTAACCGCTCGGTCACTGAGGCCGGTCTTGTCTAATATATATAAAAAAAACTAACCTGATCTTAATATTTCCAGTACCAGTCTCGTCTTCGGGATATACCTTATGGAAGATCAAAATGGAAATTGTGACAAGTCCGTCTCGTGCTGCCACACCCACCACCAACCAGCAACACATGGCCGACATGCAACCGCAGAATAATACTCAAGATATGAACGCATATCATGAGTATGAAGATATTAATATTGATATGTCAATGCTGGGTGACATAAGCGGGGATGTAAACTTTCTGATTAATATGAACCATTTTATCATGAGTGAAAATAGTAGTAATAATTGAAAAAATATAATTTCGTTTGTCAATTACTTCTCCAACTTATTGGGTCGATGGACTTAACTCCCACTGACACTTTGTCCCGCCCAGGGACCTAATTCTCGCGCTGTGACATCTCGAATCCGACATTTTTTCTAGCCACATATCTCAAATAATGACATTGAAATGTCTATTGCACCGAAAAAGTATTTTCTCAACAATCTTCGACAGTCGTATATTGTCGAAGATCAATTTCAGTGACGTTTTAACCCGGCGTCCGTCAGGTTGGATCATAATGACCCGCCACATTTTTAAACACGCGTATTTTTAAAGTAATTACCGGTACGAATCAGGTCGCCTATTCCACATAGCATACATGTTTACCAGCTGCTACCTCATCATCACCCTGGCGTCATGTCCCGGCTTCGTCCCCGCGCAGCACGCGAGGGCCCAGGGTCCGCCTTCCTGCTATTTCTGGCCCACCTCGCTCGGTCTTCGGCATCTCTCGTGGTGAGCTTATTGGCACGCATATCGTTCTTGACAACGTCAAGCCATCGCTTCTTGGGCCGGCCTCTCCTTCCCGTGCCCGGCGGGGGCGGCATAGCCAGACACTTGTTCCCCACATAACTTGCCGGTCTGCGCAAGACGTGGCCATACCATCGAAGGCGGCACTCTTGCAGCTTATCTGCGATGTCACGGACGCCAAGGCTACCCCGAATGTGGGCGTTTCGAACCCGATCCTTCCGTGAAACTCCACACATCCACCGCAGTATCTTCATTTCCGTGACACGCAGCTCCTGCTTGTGTCGCTCTAAAAGGGGCCAAGTCTCGCTACCGTAAAGAAGAGCAGGTCTAACGATGGTCTTATAGACCTGTCCCTTCAACTTTATCGGCATTTTGGGGTCACAAATGACACCTGTCACCTCCCGCCATTTGGCCCAAGCAGCGGATATTCGGGCCTTGACGTCGCCATCGATGTCCCCGGTTGAGCTAAGCACAGATCCCAAGTATCTCACCTGATCCGTGCACTTGACTTCCTCATCGCCTATGCGCACGGGTAGGGGATCTGCACTGTTGCAGGCCATGTACTCTGTCTTCGCCACATTTATCTTCAGACCGCCGTTCTCAAGTGCCTCCTTCCACTTTTTTACACGTTGGATTAGCCGCCCCTTGTCAGAGTCTGTCAGCGCGATATCGTCAGTATACATGAGCAGCCATGGAGGCACCTCATGATAATCTCGGATGCTGTCTGACAATACGTCTAATATCACGTTGAACAGAAGTGGGCTGAGCACAGAGCCCTGGTGTACCCCAACGGTAATCGGGAACGGTTTGGTGTCACCAACGGCAGTCCTTACTATAGAATCGGAGTCGTGGTACATGTCTCGGATAATGTCAATATAGGCCTCAGGTATCGACTTGGACCGCAACGCCCACCATATCATCTCCCGAGGGATACAGTCAAAGGCCTTCTGCATATCCAGAAACAGAAAATGCAGGGGTGTGTTCTTTGATCTGTATCCCTCCATGAGAGTTCTCAGGGCAAATACGGGGTCCATGGTCCCACAACTCGGCCGAAACCCATACTGACACTCCGAGATTGTACATTCCCGTCGGATCCGAGAGTCCACAATGCGTTCGAAGAGCTTCATGGTGTGAGACATCACCTTTATACCGCGGTAGTTGGTGCACTCCCGCACCGAGCCCTTGCCCTTATAGACTGGAGTAATAATACTTAGCCTCCATTGGTCTGGTATCTTCCCGGTGCGGAGAATGCGGTTATAAAGGTCGGTTAGGATGCTCACACCACGAGAGCCCATCGATTTCCACGCCTCGATAGGGACTCCATCGGGCCCGACAGCTTTCCGATTCTTCATGCGGCGAAGAGCCGTCTCGACTTCCTCAGGCGTTATCGGTGGCACAAGTCCTTGGTTCCGAGGGAGGTTCGGGGGCTGCACCTCTTTGTGCTGCTTGTTGAGCAGCTCGTGGAAGTACGAGCGCCATCTCTCCTTCACCGCGCGGTCATCGCATAACAGGTTACCGCTAGGGTCATTAACACAGCGGCACGTGGAAATATCCTGTACCGCTTTAACCCTCGATCGTGCCAACTTGAAAATGAGTTTCTGCCCCTCAGACGATTCCAACTTATCGTATATAGGACGTAAGTGGTCTCTTCTGGCTCTGGCTACCGCTCGTTTGCTGGCACGTTTGGCATCCCTGTACGCAGCGTGGTCTTCAGGAGATCTGGACGCTTGCCACTTTTTAAAGAGGGCTTTCTTCAGCCTGGTCTCCCTCTGGACTGTATCGTTCCACCACCAGGTCTCCTTGTCAAGCCTGCGACCACCCCTAGACATACCCAGCACCGTCCGCGCTGCCCGTGCGATAGCTGCCTGAGTTCTGTCCCAGAGTTGTTGGACGGGTTCACCGTCTGTCGCAACACTAAGGTCGCTGACAGCAGCGGCGAACTCGTGGGACTTGGTTCCTTCAAGCAGCCACCACCGGGTTTGGCGTCGGCACTGCTCCCGGTATTTGCCTCGAGGCTTTATTTATTTATTTATTTATTTATTTAACACACATACTTATTGCTAACAGAATTTCCAATCGCAATAGTGTTTATCTCCATATCCACAATACCTCATTATAAATACACATTTTATACATGATTAATAGAATTGAATAAAACATGTCAATAGAATAAAATAAAAATGTCAAAATACAATACAATACAAAAATGTCAAAACAAAATCTAATACAATATTCTAAGCGGGATTTCATAACAAATACCTTTATAAATGTTTATCGGCACCAATACAATAATATAATGTCAAATCGAAATAAAAGTCAGTTTCAAATTAATAATTAATAGAAGATTTTGGCGTCAAAGTTTCGAAATAACGAGCCGCTATTACCTTGATATTGCCTTCGGTACATGTAAATATATCTAAATTAGAGTCATAGGCAAGAATACAGTTGATGTACTGAAGGCCCCGAACCAGCGGCGCGTTCCTACCCAGGTTAGAACGAGCTGCAGACTCTACAAACAGCTTTTGTCTGTGGGCTCTCACCATATGAGACCGGGGAACCGCAAAACTAACCGATGATAGCATGGGTCCATTACATATAATTCCACGGACTAATCGGAACACGTAAATGACCAGTGACACATTCCGTCTAAGTTCGAGTGTGCGGTACTCTACCATTTCTAGGATAAAAGTTGTAGGATACATATAGGGGTAAAACCCATACATTTTCTTATATAGACATCTGAGAAAGGCTTTCTGAACTTTCTCAATCATTAGAATATGACCTGCGCTCGTAGGGTTCCACACCACCGCATTGGTTTCTAGTTTGCTCCTGACAAAAGCATTAAATAGTAAACACAATGTGTGTCTACCATTGAATACCCTTGATTGTCTTAATACAAAGCCAAGAGCCTTTCGTGCTGAGTCACATAGCTTCGTGTAATGGTCATGAAAAGTCAGCCTTGTATCAAACCAGGTACCCAGATCCTTCATTGATGTTGTTCGCGTTAGATTTGTTTCGCCAATTTTGTAATTTGACTCAACGGGGACGCGTGCCCGTGTATACGACATTACTGCACATTTTTCACTATTGAGCCTTAAACTGTTACTGATCCCCCATTCATGGATCCGATCAATATCCTCCTGTAGACGGTCACAATCAGCAGGGGTTTCTATGGTTACGGCCAACTTAACGTCGTCAGCATATATAAGGCACAAACTATGTTGGACGACTGAAGGCAAGTCATTGATAATTATCAGGAAAAGTAGAGGGCCCATACAACTTCCCTGACCAACCCCCGAATTGACTATATATTTGTCCGATACCATATTCTGAAACTGGACAAACTGCTTTCGACCATTCAGATAGTCGGCAAAGAATAGCAGCAATTGTTCGGTAAAACCAGCCATTGCTAGTTTACTCAAAATAACTTCAGCACTTATTCGATCGAAAGCTTTCTGGAAATCAAAATAGACCACATCCACCTGCTTTTTTGAGTCCAACTTTTCCGCAATCAGGCTAGTGATATGTAGGAGATTCGAAGCGGTCGAATGATTCGGCAAAAAACCATGCTGTTCCTCACAGAACCATGCTCTTAACTGGCTTTGAATGGATCTATGCAAAACCATCTCAGTAGCCTTAGCAAATACAGAAATAACTGCCACTCCTCTGTAGTTGGTTATGTTGGACTTAGGACCAGACTTATGGATTGGCAATACCTTGGACATCTTCCATAACTCTGGATAAACAGATTGTTTCAGAGACAGATTGATAATGTGCACCAGAGGGCCAGCAAATACATCCCTACAGTCTCTTGCTATAAATTGAGGTATTCCGTCAGGACCTTGAGTGGATTTCGGTTTTAGACTTTTGAGAGCTAAGTAGACGTCCTTTATGTCAACGCTATTGACAGATACGCTTATGCCATTGAAATTCGTATGATGAGCGCGAGCTGAGGCCGATTCCATAGCCAACTTTACATTTAATTCTGGGGGTTCAGCCAAAAATAAGGTTTTAAAAAACTGCGCAAAATTGCCCACAACTTCTGTAGATGTACTAGCCCCAAAAGTTTCAGGATCATTGGATCGCCTGTTTTTGTTAACGAAAGACCAGAATTGATTAGGGTCGCTCTCAATTTTATTTTCAATGTTCAAAATGTAGCCTTCATACAATTTTTGTGACAAATATTTATATTGTTTCCTGTAATAATAGAAAAATGAATAATGTAGCTGGTTGTTCGTTACTTTATATAATTTATGGTAGTTATTTTTTATTTTTAGTAATTGTATTAAATCTTTGTTGAACCACTTAGGATATCTAGGATTATTATTCGATTTTGTATATGGGACAACGTCGTCAATAACCGAATTAATTATCACATAGAACTGCTCTAGAGCCTTGTTGGTATCATTTGCCTCATAAACTTGAGACCAGTCGGCGTTCAACAGTTTCGAATATAACACATTATAATCAGCTTTCCTAAAATTACGATAGAAAGGAGTCTGTGAACAGGGTTTATTAGTTCGCGAGGCGCGGAAATTTATATTTTTAATATTCCTTATAGGAAAAGATATGCCAAGCGGTACGTGATGCCGCTCTGATCCCACGAGACCTTCCTCTGACTCAATCACAGTTGGTAACAATTTGCAAGTATCAGTGATCACTAAATCCAAAATACGGCTCAAAGCGTTGACGACAGTATTGTGTTGACTAAGTCCGTTTATTGATAAAAACAATTCGTAGTCCTCACGTATCGTCTTTGTAGCGGAATATAGATTGAAGTCACCTATTAGTAAAAGTGAAGTTTTACGCGTAGATAGAAGAGAAGTGATGCAGTTGAAAATCTACTGATATCTATAATCTGGCACCTTCGGGGGTAGGTATACAATACAACAAATGAAACTAGCGCTACCTTTTTGGATTAAACCAGCCACTATTTCATCGTCCGGTCCGCTGTCGCATAAACTTAAACGCTGTACTTGATATGGCTGTCGGACCGCTAGCAACACTCCTCCCCCTCTACCACCTGACCGGTCTCGTCGTAGAACGGAGAATTGTGGTGGAAACAGTTCGGAATCTTGTACACTTGGGTCAAGTCGGGTTTCTGTGAGTCCTAATATGTTACTATGAAGTCCTAATAAAATATTTTTTAAAGATTTAGACTGAGATTTCAGTCCTCGAACATTCTGGTAGAGTATCGTTACCCTTTCGCCCTTTTCCAGTGCGTCAGGAAATAAGCGGAGAACATCCGCTTTCGCGGTTGTCCGCAGACTCTGAGCAGAACCCTTAGTAACGAAAAAATGTTTCTCGCGTATACCTATCGCTTTTCGCTATCACTACAGCCAAATCACGTACAATAACATTCAAACCCAGTTGATTAAGAGACCAGTCGTATCTTCTAAACATTGACACATCATAACGCAAATTTATAATGCATTAGAGACATTTGATGCGACATTAGAGCATCCATCTAAACAATATTTTGCATTGCAAATGGAGCATGACAAAAATTCATTCCTTTTGCAAGTTTTGCGACATTTAAAACATGTTTCTATTGCTGGCGCCATATCGCTTTCCTTCTTTATAATTTTGACAAAAGCCAATAATATCAACAGATCCCAGTGTTCGACTACCCATCACTAGAGGGCGCTTATCATTATAAGGTCTTCTTGCAACCCGACTTGACGGAAACTATCAGGGATAATTCAACCGATTGAATGATCGGTTAGCCTGCAAAACTATGTTCGGCTATTTACCACTAGATGGCGCTTATCTTAGAAGGCGCTGTTTAAGAAATATGCACCCAGATGGTTAGATAGTGCACTGGTATTAACACCAGATGGCGCAGGTTTTCGATCTTCTAAAATTAATTATGAAGTAGATTAATTACGACACTATTGTAATCTATTGGAATATTACTCACTGCGTAATGGTAGCATCTTGCATATTATAATATATCCACTGCTCTTTATATCTTGATTCAATCTCGTAGTGATTGCGGTATTTATTTATGTTCCGATCAGCTGATTATGAAGTTGACGGTCAAAGTCTATATATAATTTGCACATGTAAAATGACGGTTAAAGATATATTTGGTTTTAAATATCACTTATTATGCTATTTGATTTTTATTTTTGTTTCATTCATGTACTATTATATCATTTTCATTATTATTCCAGGTCATTTGTCAGTTTATGTTTATATTAGTCCACTTTATACTGGTTATTACTGTTCGTTTTTTATGTTAAGATTTATGTATTTAGTTTTATACCGAAACTGTCACAAACACTTGCACCTGTTGAGCTGTTTACATTGCGTCAGTGAAAAGTACATTTATAAACTCGATTACTAGCATGGCTTTAAAGTGCAATGCGTGCGGGAGGTTTTTATCCGCGCCGGAGGCGGTGGCATGTCCTGGCTGCCTGCACACCAACCACCGGGAGTGTGTGCATGTTCCCGCGGGAGTACTGGTAGGCGAGTCTTGGCGGTGCCCAGAGTGTCGGGACAAGATGCCGCGAAAGGCCAGCACCCCAGTTCAACAGGGGGCACTGGATAACTCCATGGTGGAAGCCATGGACAACGCTGCGCTGGACATTACTACGCCGTTGGATGTCACGGCGTATATGGACACCAGTGCCCCCGACGCGCAGGGGTCGGTGCTGCGGGAGCTGCGCCTGTTGCGGGATGAAATCCGCGAGGCGCGGCAGGAGTTCCAGGCGCTTAGGTCCGACGTGATGGAGGTGAAGACGCTCGTGAGCCAGTATAATGGTCGGGTGGACGCTGTGGAGGCTCGGATGAACGCTTTAGAGAAGCGTGTTGAGGAAAGGGAAGCTGAGCCTGCACATTGCATCCAAGCGCTAGAGGACACCGTTGCCCGACTTAGGCTCGACTTGATGGACCGCGAGCAGGAAGCCCTAGGGAACGACGTAGATATAAGCGGGATTCCCGAAACTAGCGGGGAGAACGTAGTGCACGTCGTGCTAGGGTGTGCGGTGAAGGTGGGTCTCCGGCTGGACGAGCGTGACCTCGTAAGCTGCCAGCGCGTGGGGTCTATCCGGGAGGACGGCGGCGGTGCGGCGCGCCCGCGCCCGATCGCGGTGCGGCTGGCGCGGCGCTCCCTGCGGGACGAGTTGCTGAAGGCTGCGCGGGTGCGACGTACGCCTACAACCGAGGGCGTCGGTATCGTGTCCACCCCGGCGCGATTCTACATTAATGAGCGTCTGACGCGGGAGAACAGGCGGCTATTTTATGCGGTTCGAGAGTCGGCGCGTAACCTGCAGTGGCGGTACGTCTGGACACGCGACGGCAAAATCTACACCCGTATGGCGAATGGGGACCCTGGTCACCGCATTCGCAATGAACTCGACCTTAGACGGGTTTTTGGGCCCGAATATGTTCGCATACCTACCGACCGTAAAGCCTAATAACTCGCAATTCTATATTATTAATTTTATTTGTTGTATGTTAATTGTTTTCTGTTTACTCGTTGTAGCACAGTGCCGTTGCATTAGGAATTACACATACATTATAACACGCCCCATATATATCCATCCATACATCTATCATAACACACACGTAGTTACAAATTACCTATCTATTATCAATCACACAAACACGAGTATCTACCAGCACGATTATATCTACGATTACCTACAAAACATAAACGCGAATACCTACATACAAAATCTTTCTCACTATACCAACTTATTACTTTCATTCTCACGTACAAATCTAATAACATTTACTATCTACCCTATATATACACAAACACATAACATTCACTACCGACATCAACACCTACTCCTCATAGCACTATTAACACTAAACCTAATTCCAAACATACACAACCAATACGCTATTAATTTGGATAAACAAAGAACAAATTACACTTCACTTTCAACCCAGCACTTGTTTAACCTAACCAAGACGATCAGATATTGTATTTACAAACCAACAATATCTTTAGAGAACAGTCATGTTCAATAGTAAAAAAAGACTTAAGTTGGGTCTAATTAACGCGGGTTCCCTAGGCACACGGCATGATGAGTTCCGAGTGGCTATGGACCGTCACAAGGTCGACATCCTGGCAGTCAATGAGACATGGCTGCGGGAAAATGAGACCGGCAGAGCGCCGAACGTGGCTAACTATAGGTTGTTACACCTCCCGAGACCGACTACTGTACGCTCGCGGGGCGGCGGGGTGGGGTTCTACGTTGCGCGCGGGGTATCCGTCAAGCCTTTGCCCCACCCGTCGGCTCCCCAAGTCGAACAGATGTGGCTGCGACTATCCGTGCGAGGGAGTGTTATTGTTATCGGTACAGCCTATAGGCCCCCATGGTTGAGCGTTGATACGTTTATCGACGCAATGTCGGACTCACTAGGCACATTTACATGGGCAAATTATATTATTATGCTCGGCGATTTCAATATTAATTTACTTGACAACGGTATAAACACTAAAAAGTTATTAGACTTGTTTCAATGTTTTCGATTGACGCAGTATGTTTCGCAGCCGACACACTTCACAGACAGAAGTGCAACTTTAATCGATATTGTGGCCACCGATCTTAAGGTAAGTGAGCTACACGTCGACCACATTAGGGACCTTAGTGGCCATGCATTTGTGACATGTGAGGTTAACATTGCGAAGCCCAAACCAGTACCATTAAATTTAATACGTAGGAATTTAAAATCGATGGATCTAGAACTCTTTAACGTGACTTTAGGTATTATTGACTGGAATTATATTTCCTCATTGAAATTGGTTGATGACATGGTAACACATTTGAACCAAACTTTACTAACTATTTTTGACTTGCATGCACCATTACATAATATTCGAGTAAAAGAACACTCGTATCCATGGATAACTTTTAATATCAAGCAAATGATGTCCAAACGCGACGAGGCCCATACTCGCGCTCGCTCCTCTGGACAAGAGGCACATACTAGGTACTACAAAGATCTTAAAAAGTTAGTTAATGAGGCGTTGTTTCGAGAAAAACAAGCCTATTTTGATTTTTTTGTTAACTCTAACGCAAATAACCCACGCAATTTATGGACTCATATTAAGCGCAATGTTAGGATACGCAGCAGTAGTGACGTACCCGACCACCTAATGAGTGACCCCGATGCGGTTAACGACCACTTTTTGAAAGCATCAGCGGGTCTGGTGGCCTGTGACTCCGAGGTGGAGTATTTTAGATCGCATTGTGGTAACCTTAGCCAATTTGAGCTCGGGAGGGTGACGGAGGACTGTGTGCTTAAGGTTATTAAAAGCCTAAGATCGAATGCAGTTGGAGTCGATGACATATCATTAGAAATGTTATTAATGACTATGCCTCACAGTTTGCCAGCTATTACAGCTATTGTCAATAACTCCATTGAATCGGGTATTTTCCCCACGGACTGGCAGCACGCTATAGTTAGACCATTAGCTAAAATTAGTAACCCGTCGACTTTTAACGACTTGAGACCCATAAGCATTCTGCCTTGTGCTTCCAAGATTCTGGAGAGAGTGGTGGGAGACCAAGTTCAGAGATATTTAGAGGATAATTTTATCCTGCCCGTGGTACAATCTGGGTTCCGTAAACGACATAGTACTACCACGGCCTTGGCTCAGGTGGTCGATGACATCTTGGAAGCGCAAGACAGGGGCCAGGGTACCCTCATGGCGCTCCTCGACTTCTCGCGTGCCTTCGACTGCATAGACGTGACACTCTTATTGGCTAAACTTAAATACTATGGCTTCGGTGACCACACTGTGAAATGGTTTGCTAGCTATTTCGAAAATCGCAAACAGCACATCGAAATGGTGGATGGAAATGGGGTGAGTCACCGGTCAGGACCATCTGCTGTTACACAGGGCGTGCCCCAAGGATCAATCCTGGGACCGATTCTCTTCATCATCTATACCGCAGACATCACAAGAGCCATCCAGCATTGCAAGTACCACATTTACGCTGACGATACACAGCTTTACATCCCGTGTACACCCGGCGACGTGGACTCGGCCGTTTCAAAGTTAAACGACGACTTGGACAGAATAGCACAATGGGCGAAGTGTAATTCCTTGCTTATAAATGGAAGCAAGTCAAAGGTTATGATTTTGGGTACCACAAAACAAATTAGTAAAATTTCAGAAGAGGGTGCAAACGTAATAATCCAAAATCAACCTATTCAGCGCGTTGGTGAGGCACGAAACCTGGGCCTAATTTTAGATGAGCAACTCCGTTTTGAAAAGCACGTATCGACAGTGGTAAGTCAGTGCTACTATAGATTAAAGGTATTATACCAAATAAGACCCTTCATCACTGCCAAGATACGCTTGCAATTATGTGAGACACTTGTTTTGTCCAAACTGAATTATATGGACATTGTTTATGGCCCTCGGTTGCTAGCGAGAACGCAGAGGCAAATTCAGAAAGTGCAAAACTCTTGTGCTAGGTTTTGTTTCCCTATACCTCCCCGCACGCACATCACCCCGTATTTAAATAATGCAAATATTTTGAAAATGTACAATCGTAGGATCTTGCACTTGGCTAACCTCCTGTTCGGCGTAGTCAGATACAGTATACCACCATACCTCGCAGATAAACTGTTGTGGACTAGCGAAGTCCAAAACATCACCAGGGCATCGCAGTATTCTCTCCTGCTGCCAAGTCATCGTACTGCTGGATTTCGTGGAGCATTTCGATATTCAGCTACAAAATGCTGGAATGATTTGCCACCTCCGCTCCGTAGCCTGAAATCATTAAATTCATTAAGCAAACATGTAAAGGAATTTCTTTTAAATAAACAAAAAAATCAGCAATAATGTTTTTACTTACCACAAGGGTTGAAGGCTCATGGCGTGGATGGTGGTGGGATCACCCCACATTATGCGACCGTCCAATACCAGAGGCCATATCATATCGCATCCAGTATATCCAATTGTATATCTCTTTGATTGTGAGTTGCTCTGGTGTGTTTTTGCCAATGCATTGTCGTTGTGGCCGCTGAACTACTGACTTTAGCCTCTAGGTTAGGTTTAGGTAGGTAGATAGATAGAAATCTGGAAATACAAGGTTGACATAATTATATAATATTTATAAATTATTTATATATTATTCCATTGACATTTAATTTAATCAATATGTAGGTTGCTGATTGAATACAATACAATACAATTATTATTATAATGTTGATTAGTGTAAGTATAATAATCACCTTTTATTGTTCACCAATTTTTGTTTTTACTAGGACTAAGAGATCCACAATCAATTACACATGACAATACACACTAAACACGTATTTTACACTGCACACGTTGTATTTATGTATTTAAAACGTTTTTCGTCCGTGCCTCACTCAGCAGGTCTCACTGAAAACCAGCGCCCTGGTCTCCGCCAGGGCATGAAGCTGAGTGAGGTCCCTTTTACACGCCACACCACATCCACATGCAACGGTTCTGTTCTTCATTTTTATTTTGTTCGTCTAGTTGTTTCATATTTTAATGTTGTTTGTTTTTATAAGTTTTGTTTGTTAATTTTTATGTAACTTTTTATTTTATTTTTTATTTTTTTGTTTCATGGCTCTGGAATCGGGGCAGGCACTGGCCTCAAATAATACCTGTATTATAGGAGGTCGGTGCTTGGAACTTTCTCTGAGCCATTGTGTAATTAATGTGTTTGTGGTGTTATTGTGTGTAAATAAATATTTCTTTCTTTCTTTCTTTCTTTATTTGTAGCACCGATCACAATAATAACACTTTACAATTTAAAAATTAATACATTTAGATTATTTATTAAAAATCTCGTAGGATCTTAATGTTTACCTCACAGCGCCCTCTGGCGGTATCCGCGCTTCCGGCTTCCGGTATCTGCGCTTAACGCGCAGGTCCATCACAAGGACCCGATGCTGGGCAGTGAGACTCTCTCCGGGTATAGCTTTACAGGTGGCTACTTTGCCAATACCGTCTCTCCGAGTGAGAAAGTAATCGATCTGGGTAGCGTTCCTCCCACTCTTGTAGGTGATCAGATGTTCGGATTTCTTTTGAAAAAACGTGTTTACGATGGCCAAATCGGCAGCCGCACACGTCCGAAGAATTTCTTCCCCTTCAGCGTTACGGCTCCCAAAACCAAAACCGCCATGTACACGGCCAAACTCCTCACACTTCTCACCCACATGACCGTTCAGATCGCCACCCACAACAATACCCTGTGACAACGGAATGTTTCGTAGCACTTCCCCGACTTGCTCCCAGAACAGCGCCTTATCCGCATCGCCGCAACCGACCTGTGGAGCGTAGGCGCTTATCAAGTTGGTCACGACCCCTTCGACAAGCACTCCTACAACCATCAGGCGGTCGCTTATACGCTTCACATCCAAGACGCTGTCCCGAAACTCCTCAGAGAGCACTACCCCCACGCCGTTGTCCCCACTCGGAGAGCCCGTGTATATAAGCTTGTAGCCGTTCCCGATGTTGCGGGACCTGTTGCCTCTCCAACGAGTCTCCTGCACGAACGCCACTGCCACCCTCCGCCTGGCGAGCACATCGGCCAGCTCACGCGCCCGTCCGGTCAGCGTGCCAAGATTCCACGACGCGAAGCGGACCTTTCTGTGGGCTAGCGTCTTTAACCGGGCCCGCCCTGGACCCGGTAGCCCTAACCGACTTGACACAGGAGTAGGGCGATCCCCCTGCGCGTCGTTTGTTTACCAGCTGCTACCTAGTTGCTTCGAAACATAGTATAAATACTTCTATACGTATATAAAAAATCTATATCCCGGGTCCGATTCCCAAACAGTATACAGAAATATATACTGGTAAAGTTGAAAATAAAAACAATGTACTCGCAGCGTCTCTAACCGGCAAAAGTGGAAGCAAATCGCTGAGAAGGCAATCCTAGGGAAGGTCTGCGACGCAATGGGCATCTCTCTGGGTACCTCGTCTACGCAACCACGACCACTCTGACAAGAGTGTCCGACTATGATGAAGAAAGTTATTGCCATAATCTCCACGCTTGGCAGACGGGTTGGAAACGCTGATCTATCGCGGATCTATTGCCTCGAAAACATTATTTTCTGGTCGCCTTGGACGACACGCATGAGTGTAAGGGATTGGTGCTATTCTACACTGCCGGACACCACACGGCCCACAGTCCACTGGACGTGAAGAATCTACTTCCGCTAGTTTGTGCATTTCAATCACAATTGTACCTATTAGAATACAAAGTGTCTCAAAATAAAGTTTATATTTATTTAGTTTACTGCGTGAGCGCAACGAATCCGAGGGGCGCGGGGGTTATGTCAATCGGTAGCCTGGGTCTTGGGAATTCAGTCGCTATGGAGCGTTTCTCAGGAGCAGACCGTGCATTGTGCGTGCGAGAGTTTTACAAAAACGGTGATTCGTCGACTGTAGCGCGTAGGAGATTCTGCAGTATTCGAGGGTTTCGCCACTTAAATGATGCGCCAAGCATTCCTCTTATTCGAAAATGGGTCAAAAGTTTAAAGAGATCGGTACAACGCTGGAAAAACCAAAATCCGGGCGACCAAGGTCATCAAGAACGCTAGAAAACGTGGAGAGTGTTAATCAGTCTGTTCGTGATGACCCGAACCTTTCAATTCGACACCTTGTACATATCATAAATCACACATAATATTATATAATAGAATGACTGATTAGACTTCAGAACAAGATCTGTGAATATAATATTATATATTACCTATATGCCTGGTTCACTAGAGGGCTGAAAAAGGCAAGTCGCGTAAAAAGACAGCTCTACCTAAATTATATTATATCGTAATGGCAGCAAAGGTAAATACATCCGATACTCAAAAATATTTAAAAAAATGTATGATCACTGCTAGGAAAAACACAAATGCAAAAATTATTAATAATTCCGAAAACAAATGTAAGGCCACCTGGAAGGTCATAAGTGAACACACTACAAGCAACAATGTTCGCAATTCTATTGATGTCATTGAAAACACAGCGGATCCACAAGTTATCGCGGATAGATTCTACGAGCATTTAATAAATATTATAGCAGACAACTTCACCGAAGAGCTAAAAGCCTCCGACAATAAAATAACGTCATTTAAAAAGAGTATGTTTGTGTTTCCAACAGATGCTAAGGAGTTGGAAAAAATTGTTGCATCGCTGAAAAATTTCAAAGCAGCTGGACACGATGAGGTGCGTAGGTACGGATGTGATAAAAATGACTATTGGATCGATTGCTGAACCTCTCGCTTACTGTATCAATCGATCGCTAGAACAAGGAAAATTTCCTGATATTCTAAAAAAACCATTATCAAACCCCTGTTTAAGAAAGGTGACAAAAAAAGATATGGAGAATTATAGACCCAATTGCCTTGATATCCATCTTTGCAAAAATATACGAAAAAGTAATGTATAATAGATTGTCCTGCTTCGTTGAAAAAAACAATTTAATTAGAGAAGAACAAAATGGTTTCCATAAAAATAAAAGCACAGCCTTAGCGACGTTTAAACTAATAAAATCTGTTATAGAATGATAGAATGCATTGACAAAACAAAGTCCGTATCTGTACTCTTTCTGGACATGAGTAGAGCATTTGACTTTGTTTCTCACCAACACCTACTGAACAAACTTTACAAATATGGCATACGAGGTCCCTCTCTTCAATGGATTGGCTCCTACTTAAAGAATCGCACACAATGTATGGAAATAACAAACTACTCGCCTAATACAAAAGGGTTGGAAAAATACAAATCTGCCAAAAGAGTGAAAAAGTACGGAACCCCACAAGGTAGTATCTTAGCGCCGCTATTATTTCTTATGTACATAAATGACTTGCCTCCAATAGTGTCGCCTCACGAATGCATCCTTTTCGCTGACGATACGACGGTCATTATCAAGGATAACACCCCTGACTATGAAAACCAAATTAATGACGCCCTTTCAAAAACAATTGCATGGCTGACACAAAATAATCTAAAAATAAATGTAGGTAAAACTAAACTCATGCAATTTTACACTATTAACGGGAAACCTAGACAACATCAATTTCGATGGATGTAAAATCGTGGAAGTCAATAATATAAAATTTCTGGGTATGACCATCGACAGCCATTGCAACTGGAAGCAACACGTTCATGGAATATGCGAAAGAGTAAATGGTTTTGCCTTTGCTCTCAGAAGAGTCAGCCAAACTGTATCTAGGGAAGCGGCAATAACTGAACCGACTAAACTGCCTACAATGGCTATATAAGTTCCATACTTCGCTATGGTATCAATATAAGGTAACTCAACTGATATTGATAAAGCCTTCGTAACGCAAAAGCGCTGCATACGAGCCATTTTTGGACTACAGCAAATAGAATCATGTAGACCAATCTTTCGCAAATTTAAGTTGCTGACGCTACCATGTATCTACATAGGCGAAATATGTACATTTGTTCATAAGCATAGACATTTTTTCCAAGCAAATCAAGAAACGACAAGCTCTACATACCTGCGACAAAGCTAGCAACTACGTCAAAAAACAGCTACATGATGTGTATCAAAGTCTACAACAAACTGCTAGGCGAGCTGAAACTGCACAAATTTAACAAGTTCAAGAAAATGATAAAAAATTGGCTTTTCGAAAGGTGTTTCTATGGTGTCAAGGAATTCTTAGAATATAAATAGGTAGTTAATGTATAGGAAATTTAAGGTTTGACTGATTATAAATAATTTGACATGATTAGTAATTCGTAATAGTTTTCTCTCTTTTCTAATTTTTCGATTCAATTTGACATTTATAATTTTTTGTGACATGATTTAATGATACTTTAATTCAATGACAATTTTCGATCCAATTGTAATTTTGAAGTTAGAATTTTGAATCTAAAATGTTAACATTTTTTAATATTTTTGACATGGCTTAAGGATACCTTTATGACATTATTTTAATATTTTCTTAATTTAATAAGTCTTATTATCATATCTTGACATATTAGAAAATGTAGATCAATTATGGATATACGCCTGAGAAGGTAGGAATTTGGTGAGAAAGAAGCTACTGCATCTCGAACTGCAAAATCACGAAACCAAAACTCCATATTCAATAAAATTTCATTTCATTTCATTTCAAAGAGTTCTTTACTCGAGTCAAGCTCGGTATTTGCTAAGCACCCGCCCCGAGACCCTCAGGGAAAAGGTTGCTTAGACTCCTCCTCATTACCACATGTACCCCATGTACATTTGTTTCAGGCCGATTGACCCATAAATTGCATTACATGGGTAATATTATGTCAAAACAATATTTCATTATTTAGGCATTAGATAATGTTATATTATCTGTAAATTTCGGTCTGTGAATGTTTGGTATTCTAATTTTAAATTTTATTTTACGTTTAGTCTATTTTATGTTCTTTTCTCTTGCTTTTTGTTGCACCGCCTTGTAATTTTTGTTTATTGCTCTCTTGTTGACTGGTAGAAAAAGCTATGTAGCTTTAAGTCCGCCTTTGTACTGTAATGTGCATGAAGTTTTAAATAAATACATTCCTTTTACCGCGACATGTCGTACAGTACATTTTTCTCATTATAATGTCAAGCTTATAAATACTAAGGTTTCACAATAACAGTATTATGAAACCCTATAATTCACAAGGCATGGAAATGGCAAAGAAACAATGAGCATGAGGTTATCATCGGAACCACAAAAGATATTTTAAGTGTTTAACTAGGCCAGAGACAACACCTTACTAATTATGGTGACTGAGTTCACTTGGATTTCATTTAAGCTGGCCGAAAAAGTACAGATCGCAGACTGACTTGAGTGACTGACTTGAGTGACTGATTAGTTAGAGAAATTCAAAATAGCTTTTTCTAGCTATGATGCTGATCCACCTTCTAGTTCCAAGGCTGGGAGAAGTCTGCCCACTCATCATCTGCACTCCCAAACGAAGGCTCGGGTCTTCACTTAAACACGTTCGAGAACGATTTGGCACAAAAGAAGATATAGTCTTGATGGCCAGTACTCATAGTCAACCAGCCAGTTCCCGAAGTGGACGATATTAATTTTCGGACGACCTCGAGTTTGACAGCCAAGGATATAATACATGAAGACATAATGAAGAATTGGATCCAACAATTATCTAGAATAAGATAAGCACAATAAATATTAAAATCTCCGCCAACTATAAAATGTGTCCGCATGACAACATATGACGTGCAAAGAATAAAATAACAAAAAGTAAACATTATCGACGAATTAAACACCCTAATGTGATGGAAAAATGACCCCCGTGGCATGGGGGTCCACCTGGATTTTAATTAAAAGGAAAACAAGAAGTTACAGCGGTAAAAATCCAGACACACACCCTAATACCCTTATATTTGTCCAAAAACTATTATTACTTTTACCAATTTGATATTTAGAAAACGAGAGATCATTTCCCCAAAAGAAAATACTCTAATCGAAGTTCGATTCGAATCAAAACATTTGTAGAACGTAGTTACAACGTAGTCAGAATTTACAGTATTGACTGAGTTTGTATGTAAAAAAAATGGTATAGCTTACATTTTAGAGTATGTTTAGATCGATTTTGGATGTTAGATTAAGAGCTAACTATTAGCAATAAAACTTAATTGGCATCACTGTATGTAACTTCAAAGTTGACAGATTCGCAGACAATGTTACCATGACAGTAAAATTAAATTACCACATTCGCATTATAATAGCAGAAGTAAGTTTAGGACGCTCACGTTACATCTGATTTTTGCTTATATTACAACGTGTTTTATTTGAACACACAACATACGTCAGACATGATTGTCAGATCGGAAGTCCGAGTCGGAAACTGTATCTGATTTCAATGTTTTTCTTTTTCCGCTGTAATAATTGAAGCAATAGAAGTATGGGATCATAAAAGAAACTATCACGTGATTTAGCGCACGTAGTACATTAACATCTTATTTATTTACTTATTCAGTCTTTATTTAAACACCCTTTGTACAATATTACAGATAAAATCTAATGAATCGCACAAATTAGATATAATAGGTTTTTTCAGAGAACATTAAATTGTTTTATAAATATTGATTAGAGTATCGGTAAACAGATAGGAGCCTGCTGGGACCTCACGTAATAATTCATTAGATTGTATGCGTGCTCTTTTTACCAACGAAGAAATTAAAATGCGAAACAATTCGCACAAACTCTAAGTACTTCTATCAATCAGTGACTGCAGACTCGCCTGTGCTTCATGAGTTTTTTTTTGTACGAGTGCTTCTGCGCTCTGCGGTATTTTATATGCAGATCGTACTTAAGGGTTTTCTATATCACACCTACCTATTCAGTCTTGTCGAGAGGCTATAGTTGATGGTTTGGACAAAGCTCTCAAGGCAGTCTCTGATTGGGGTGAAGCCAATCTGGTGGCGTTCAACGCAACCAAAACACAGGCGTGTTTGTTTTCCGCCAAAAAGAGTCCATTCCATTTAACTCCAACTTTTCGGGATGTTCCTGTGGAAATTACCGACAACCTACAGCTTCTTGGCGTTGAGCTATCTGCAAATCTCAACTTCGGTCAGTACATCGAATCCAAGGCTAAGACTGCAGCAAAAAAGCTTGGTGTCCTCTCAAAGGTTAGGCGGTACTTTACTTCAAAGCAGTTGCTTCAGTTATATCAAGCACAAGTCCGATCCTGCATGGAGTACTGCTGCCACCTCTGGGATGGAATCAAATCAAATCAAATCAAATACGTTTATTCAATTTAGGTTTTCAAAAACACTTATGAACGTCATTCAATATATGTGTAACAACAATGAACACTAGGCACCACAGCATCATCGAGCGGACAACGGTTTCATAGCCAGTATGTAGAGCCAAATATCAACTAGCGGCTTTGGATTCGGTTGAAAAACGTGCAAAGAAGATAATTTGTGACCCGCAGTTGGTTGAGACTAGGCTGCAGAGCCTCGAACATCGGCGTAGGGTTGCGCGTCTGTCGGTCTTCTACAGGTTACATTTCGGAGAGTGTGCGAAGCAGCTGCACGACCTCATTCCGCCGGCCCTTTTCCGCCATCGGGAGACGCGATCCGGGCGAGCGCTTCATTCTTATGTCGTGGATATTTCAGCTATCCGCACGAGCTCGACCTTTATAATGCGTACGGCTAAGGAGTGGAACGCGTTGCCTGCGACTGTGTTTCCTGATCTTTATAATCTGGATGCCTTCAAGTCTGGAGTGAATAGGCTATTCCAAGACGGGCATGCTCCATCTTCGGCCGCATCGTCACTTACTAACAGGTGAGATGGCGGTCGAATGCCTGTCTTGCACAATATAAAAAAAAAAACCTACATATGATCAACCACAAGTTCATATGAAGCAAAAGGTTTTTGTTGAACTGACCACAAGAGTTACAAATACCAGTATTAGTTACACTGTGTATATTTTTCCTTTACTTTTTACTATAAGTTTCTTCATAACGAACATTTTTTAGATATCTCATTCATGGACTTTGTAATTAAAGCTTGACCGCAAAATTTACAGAGGTGACCAGTCAATGGTGGCGATAATGTCGCCAACAATGGGACATGGATAAGAAGGAACGTGACGGAAAAAGAAAATGTCTAAAAATGTGAAAATACCTAGCGCCTTCCTTCATGGAATTATGATTATTGTCAAATAAGTCAACATTTCACGTAGTAAATATTGGCCCCAAACTTTGACAGTATAAACAGTCTAATTTTTAATGATGTACAATGACGAATGCAGCTTATTGAGGTTATAGACTACTCAATAGCGTCAAGTTATATTTCCTCCACATAGAAACAGTGAAATAAATTTAGTATGCTCATTTTTCCCAAATTTGTCAAAGTAACCTGAAGTACCCTTTTATATGTTTGATCCACTAACAAACAAATAAAATAGTTGATAAAAGAGTTTGTTGAGAGAAGTAGCACTGATTGCTTTGTCTCACTTGTATTTTTCAATAAATATTTTATGAGGGAGTAATTTTCTTAATCTTCTTTGCTACTAGACACCTAATAATTGTACGTATTTTTTCTCTGTGCTAATGATGACCTCTATGTCAGTACCTATAACTCAATTTCACACATAATCGTGAGTATTAAAACAAAAGCATGAAATCGATAATAATTCGTGCAATTGAATCGTGCAAGAATTTTCCCTAAGTATAGGTTTTTACAACAATCAAACAACACACACATCGCTTTGTCGGGTACTGGCGCAAAAGAACTTGAATCTAGTCCGTAAAACAAATTAATAAAAAAGAAGTCCGAAAGTAGAACGATCACCATTATTGGGAATATTGGCGGGAAAAGAAGACCCAATCAAGCTAATCTAAACTTCGCATCGCATTAATCATTATTAGTAATTGTTAGCAACTTTAAAAACAAAACAAAAGAAAATTATTTATAACATAAATTAAAAGAACCCATTTTTCATTTTTCAATTGAATCGGATATTCTCTTGTAGGTATGGGTTTGTAAGCTTCAATAAATCCGGTCAAACTGTGTTCGAGAACGTTTATTGCACAAACACAACACAAATACACATAAGGGAGAAGGATTCGAATTGAAGGGTGTCAACACGTGTTTTTACGAATTTGCTTAAAATTTTTTCTTTCGAAATTTCATTAATTTTCTTGTGTCTATTGTGTTCCCTACCTACTTTGCTTCGGTAATTTTTACTGATAGTTGGCTTGTAATTTGCCATATATAAAATATTTTAATATTTCAGTCGTGTTATTCAAAATGTAGTCAATATGTCTGTGTTGGACATGGATGAGGACCATCATGTCCCGCCAGAGGTCTTACCAGGCGATCCCAACGATGCCTCGCCTGCTGTTACAGTCAGTGCATAAAAAAAACGCAAATCATCCAACAATGCGAATAATACTGAAGGAATATTAATTTAATGAGCGCTTCGATTCAGAATGTTTATTACATTCCCTAATTCGAGGATGAACGTCTGTACTCGAGCTCGAATAAGGGTACCTTTGTAGTCCATATTTGCAGGAAGGAGAGCAGTCCTGGCCAGGGCGCTACTTTGAACGGTCGAAATAAATGTTCAAAAGAGTTTCCGTCAGCCAAATTGGCTAACAACTTCGTAAAACTTTCCTTTCTTGAAAAAGAGAAATTAGCGGCTATAATCCCATCATTTAATGTATCGCGCTTGGGTATCATAAAAAGGGTCCCAGTAGATGTCAGTATGGAGGAGTTGGTCTGCAGGTTGACCTGCCCTCAGGCACAGTTCTTAAGGGCCGTAGGCTGAACCGTAAAGTTTTCATGAATGACGCTACCCAGTGGGTTCCGACCCAAACGGTGGTACTGACTTTCGCTGGCCAAGTGTTGCCCCCTAATGTGTATTTCTACTATACTTCTTTCCCAGTAGAGAAGTATGAATTTCCCATTATTCAGTGTATAAATTATGCTTGCTTTGGTCATGTTAAAGCCCAGTGTCGTTTTGATTCTTGTTGTGTCCGGTGTGGAGGGAAGGGACACAGCAGGGATACTTGCCCAGCTACGTCAGCCGTCTGTCTTTGGTGTTCCGGCAACCACCTTGCTACGGATAAGGCCTGTCCGGAGTTCCAAAGATAGAAGGCTATAAAAATAGTCATGTCACAGGAGTGCGTCTCTTTCGTTGAAGCTGCTGGGAGATTCCCCTTGTCGAGGGTTAAAAAATCGTATGCTACTGTGACTGCACATTCTCTTGTTCCAAACTCTCGCCATAGTTCTCAATCCGTTTCTGCTTCTACGGCGTCATCGCCATACCATTCTTATCGTAAAACCGTTTGGGTTCCGCGGTCTCCCCGTCCGACATTGTCTCCGGGTTTTGATAGTGCTGCACATAGTTCTATCGTTTCCACGCCCGTATCTGCGTTACCCAATGGTTCTGCATTTAGAAGTCAGTTCAAAAGTCCTTGTGGCACGTGCTCTTGTGGTGTTTCCGTCGATAACGACTCGTCCATTGGCGAGTTGGTTTCTCTTTTATTAGATATTATTGTAAAATTTAACAAGTGTTTAGTTTCCCTACCGTCCCACGTGTCTGACCGTTTAGTTAGTTTGTTAAGCTCGAACCATAATTTCCAAAATGCTGAAGGCCCTTCAATGGAATAGTAGGTCAGTTAGACCAAAAAAGTCAGATCTGATCCATGTGATTAACAAGCATTATCCCGCCGTTCTGGCTATTTCAGAGACATGGCTGAGCCCGGGCACGAATTTTCGTATTCCGGGCTATTCATGTTTCAGGGATGATAGAGGTGATGGTCATGGTAGCGCATTGTTGTTGGTGAATCGGCTGTTGTGGTATAATAGGCTGGATCTACCTGTTAAAATATTTTAGATTCACGGCAAGTGCTTGCACCTGGTTCGAATCATATTTCACCAATCGCAGCCAAATCGTACAAATCGTTGACAGTAAAGGTGACGTAGTCAAATCTGCCGCTCTTCCGGTAACCAGAGGCGTAATTCAGGGTTCTATTCTCGGTCCTACCCTCTTTGCAATGTACACGGCTAGCATCTCCTCTGTTATTCTCCATGCTAAATACCACCTGTACGCCGATGACACGCAAATATACGTGCATACATCAACCGATGCAGAGGACATTACTAGCAGCTCCTCCAGGCTAAACCTCGATCTTGATTCTGTTGCTGAATGGTCCAATAGGCATGGCCTTGTATTGAATCCCAAAAAGAGTGTATCTCTAATTTGTGGGACTCGGCACCAAGTACAATCGATAAAAGATCTCAAACCAATTTTCAAGATAGGGAACGCGGTCATACCTCAAGAAAAATGCTTACGAAACTTGGGATTGTTAATAGATGAAAACTTAAAATTTGAACAACACATTCAACAAAAAGTTGGCGAAAGTTTCGGGTCTCTCAAAACGCTATACAAATTGAGGCCATTTATAAATTCGTCCGTTCGTTTACAATTATGTAACAGCTTGGTTTTATCCCACCTCCACTATTGTGACTTGGTTTACGGTCCCTGTCTCCTGGTCAAAACAATCAAGCCAATTCAAAGGGTCCAAAACGCCTGTATTCGGAGCTGTTATACAATACTTAAAAGGGCTCACATTACACCGTACCTCATAGAAAAGCAGATGTTAAACATGGAAAACTCGCGTATTCTCAAGTACTCCTGTTTTCTTAGCTCGCTCTTCAAAACCGAGTGTCCTATCTACTTGTTTGAAAAACTGGAGTTCAAAACCTACAATCGCCATCTTAGAGATAGAGGCCGGTTATTACTCCTTCGAGTACAATCTCTCGCATGCACCCGTGGTTGCTTCAAACATGCCGCAGCAAGAATCTGGAACGACCTCCCACCTCTAGTACGAGCAACATCATCTCTCAAGCTTCTTACTTTTCGCAAGGAATGTGCAAAATGGCTGCTGCTGAACCATTCACGGGTTGCTGGAGTGAAGGTCTAGCTAGACCACGGTTTCTGGTTTCTGGTGATGTTCAATTATCTACTTCTCTTAGCTATCTACTTTTATACCTAAAAGTTAATAAAAAATTTTTTGTGCCATTGTATCTTATAATAATAGTTAAAGTGTTGTACTTTAAGTGTATTTTAATATGTTGTGCCATATTAATTGTACGAGTATAATTGTGTATAGTACACATATACCTACATACATGGATGATGATGATGATGATGTGTATGTATGTATATTTATACTTAATGTTGTTAAGTTTAGTTTTTTAGTTTTAATTTTTTAGTTTTTTAGTCTTAAGCCTGGTCATGACAGAATACCAGCGGGTGTGGGTTCTACCTTCACCCAAACGCTGAGTAATGGACCTTTTTGTCTATTAGAAACTTGTATTTTATACAACTCTGTTAATTTATAGACAAATAAATATTTCTATTCTATTCTATTCTATTCTGTCTTTTCTGATGAAATAAATGCAGTCGCTATTTCGGTGTTTAATATCTCGATTTTATAAATTTATATTCCCCACCCCGATGTTACTTGTATTCCTGAATTGAATCTGATTTTGGCATCGCTTCCTTCTCCTATGTTGGTGTTGGGTGACTTTAATAGTCACCCTATGTGGGGATCCTACGAAGTAGATAGTTTTGCTCTTTTGTTGTTGGATGTTTTGGATGAGTTCAATTTATGTGTTTTAAACGATGGTCGCCCAACTCAAAGAACTTCCCCAAATCAAAATTGTAATTCTGTGGTAGACCTTTCTCTGTGTTCGCCCTCACTAGCTTCCAGATTGAATTGGAATGTCCTTGCCGACTCTTGTGGTAGTGATCACTTTCTCATCCTGGTTTCCTTTCCAGGTATGTCTCTTCCTGCTAGGCAAGTTTCCCCTATGTTAAAATTCCAAACATTAAGAGCCAAATGGGTGGAGTTTGCCGAGTTCTGTGAGCTTGTTTCTCCTTCCCTCCCTTGTATTGAACCTCAGTGCATACCATTAGCCTATTCTCAATATACCTCTATGTTGTTGGATGCGGCTATTGCTTCAATACCTGCAACAAAATCTCCTTCAGGTGTTCTCCCCTCCCTGGTGGGATAGTGAATGTACAGATGTGGTTAGGAAACGTAAATTTGTGGAAAAACAGTTTTCTAGCGTTTTATCGGAAGAGAACCTCTTGCAGTATAAGCATGTAGCTGCTAAAGCAAGGCGTACTCTGTCTCAAAAAAAGAAAATTGGTTGGCAGAATTTCTGTGAAAGTCTTTCCCCCTGTTCCTCTTCCTCTTTGGTGTGGAAGAATGTGAAAAGATTCCGTGGTTCCTTTGTAGACTGTTCCCCTGAATCTAATTGCGACTCTTGGTTCGACGGGTTTGCAAGTAGGCTTGCTCCCCCGTGGGTTCCTACACAGGAGAAATCCCCCCCATTTTCTCCAGTTAACTCTGGTTCTTCTGGTTCATTATTGGAGCAACAGCTCAGTGATATCGTAAAGCCCTTTTCATTGGAGGAGCTGTACTTGGTACTCGATAGCCTGAAGGATTCTGCTCCGGGTTTTGATGGTATTTCCTTTTCCTTTGTCGTCAAGTCGGGTGCTTTAGCCAGGTCCTACTTATTGGATCTACTTAATTGCATTTTTTGTGTCTGGGTCTCCTCCGGATTGTTGGTACACCCAGGTGATCATTCCATTATTAAAACCAGGCAAGGATTCGAGCTGCCCCTCGAGTTATCGCCCCGTAGCTCTTTCCTCTTGCTTGGGGAAGATTATGGAGCACCTTATCAAGCTGCGTTTGGAATGGCTCCTAGAAAGTAAGGGCATTTTCCCTAAGAATCAGTTCGGGTTTAGGAAGGGTATGGGTACGATAGACAGTCTTAGTGTTTTGGTTACCGATATTCGGTTGGCTCTGTCCAGACAAGAGTCGTTAGTTGGTGTTTTTCTTGATGTTTCTGCTGCCTATGACAGTGTCCTTCTTCCGGTTCTTAGACAGAAACTACTTCAATTAGGTGTCCCTATTAAATTCGTTCGGTTTATTTCCAACTCACTCATGGCTAGAACGATTCTCTTCCGTTATAATGGTGAAGTCTTGCCATCTTCGAGAATTGTTTGGAGGGGGCTCCCTCAAGGATCGGTTCTGAGCTCTTTACTTTATAACATTTATACTCATCATTTGAATAATTCAGTGAGCAGTCTTTGTGAGGTGTTACAGTATGCTGATGATTTGGTTCTCTATTCGGTGGATAAATGCATTTCTACTTGTGCATCTAGGCTTTCAGCTGCGGTTAATTACTTAGATGAGTGGTTAACCAATCATGGTTTATCCATCTCTGCCCCTAAAAGTAATATAGTTATTTTCACAAGGAAAAGGAGTATACCTTCCCTTTCTATTTCCATTGGTGATACTATTATTCCAGTTCGTTCTGATGTAAAATTTCTGAGTGTAACATTAGACTCGCGTTTGTCAGGGAGATCACATTTTTGCAACGTTGTTAAAAAAGGTAAGAAAAATCATAATATTCTACGCTCGCTCTCTAGTATCTGGTGGGGCTCCCACCCGTATACGCAGAAATTACTTTATAATGCTATCATTCGCAATCACTTTGAATATGGGTCATTTCTTTTGGAGCCTTGCAACATGGGTGCTTTGGTTTCCCTGAATACGTTCGATGCGAGCGATATGAATTTTATAACGAGGATTCCATACACAGGCACTGTACTCAAGTATGCTACGAATCATTGTATTGTACAAATTGAGAATAACTTGACAGTTTTTGAAATCTTTACACATTCGCTTAAGAAAACCCACCAGTTTCCAAGCCTTAGAAACTACTGAATCGATATGTTCAATGAAACTCAGTTCACTATCTACAATTACGCCAAGATCTCGCACTTTTTTTACTTCAGCTATGAGCTCCGAATCAATGTAATAGAACATGGTAGTGGAATTTTCTTTTTGGTTAGTTTTACATGAATACATTTGCTAGCGTTCAAGGACATGCCGTTTTCCTTACACCAATGCTGGATGGCGTTTATGTCTTCCTGAATGAGATTGGAGTCACGAGAATTTTTGACTGGCATAAATAATTTTAGATCATCAGCGAAGAGCAGATATTCACTATGACGTATTTAATCAGTTATATCGTTGATACAGCAGGAATAGGATAGGCGAGATCCTTGAGGTACCCCGGAAGATGCTAAAAATGGATTTGACTTATACCCATGTGCGGCCACCCTCAATACCCGATTATCCAAGTACGATTGAAACCAGCGCAGAAGCGGACCGTGGATACCGTATCTTTTTAGTTTTGTTATGAGGATGGTATGGTCCACCTTGTCAAAAGCGCTGCTAAAGTCTGTGTATATTGAGTGAACTTCTTCTCGTGCATCAATATACCTGGATACATCATCTATATAGGACATGAGATTAGTTACAGTTGACTTGCCTCTGCAAAACCCGTGCTGATGGTCAGAAATAACATTCCTAAAAAACGAGCTTAAAATAGGACATACTATGCACTCAAACACTTTGGAAAAAGTGTTTAATATCGAAATCGTTCGATAATTCCTAGCGTCGGATTTATCTCCCTTCTTGTGAATAGGAATGATATGAGCCTCTTAAACTTGTCTTATAACGTGCATAAAAGGTTAAACTTAACAAAATTACGAAGCGTAATCCGCTACATAATAAATAATAAGTATCTAGGCGTTAGTGCCCCGGTTGTGCTCTTGCGCACGAGAGCCCGGCATCCGCCTTGACCATGATCCCGGATTTGGCAGATCGGTTGAAGCGACTGCCATCTGACCTACGTGACCCTAGGTAGCAACTAGTGTAAGCAATAACTGTTACACATTCAGTCGCCTTTTACCATGAAGTGCGGACAATTATGGAAGTAACACTGGAATAATGCAGTCTGTGTAAACTATATATTTGCAAATCTACGCACTTATGCGAGATTACTTGACCTATCATATAATTCTTTTTCGCTTATCTGTCGGTACACTGTATTCGGATTTTACAGAGAAAACAAGCATTAGGCTTATTATTACAACTCTTATGTGTACGTAACTAAAGCCTCGGTCACACGCAGCGATTTAAGAAAGAAATACATTTATTACACATAGCACACCACGACACAATAACATGTACAGACAACGGAAACATCAATAATTAAATTATTTATAACATTAGAAAAAGATTAGATTTGCTTATATTAGATTTGATTTGTAGCTGCTACTTTCCGCCAGTAAAAATTAGCTTCGTGCGACCGTGCTTCAGCTAAAAATCGCTGAACGAGTTGTAGCCAAAAGTTGTAAAATTGAACATATTATACATTTTATAGCGATAATTATCTACATCAGACAGGACAGTTGCTGAAATTAGCGTTTATTGTTAGTGGTAAAAGTGGCGGAGTTACTACAGGGGATGTGTCGACGTTGTAAAATTTCTTATATAACGTCGCATTTGTTCTGCTAGATCAGCACAGGCCAATCGAATCAACTCTCTTATTGGCCGAAAATTCGCTTTAGACGACATTTCGACTAGTGGACACCATTCGAATGAAGTAGCTAATACTAACTGCGTGAAGTGACACGGTCACACGGTAGCGGTGATTTATAGCTGCTACAAATCGCTGCGAGTGACCGAGGTTTTAAAGGCGTTTTCTGCTGGGCGTGGCCTAGCGCTATACCTCGCTTTACCTCGTACTAGAAAACTGAAAGGGCTGTTTACATGGTTCAAGTCCATAACTAATTTAGTTAAAATTAAGTCGTCGGTCAACTTGAACTCTGCGTGAAACCGGCCAAACGGAGTTTTCTTAGTAAGCAGTAAGTTGCCCATTAAACGAGAAAGATAATTTTACTGTAGGCAGTGAGACCACAGCGCTGGTTATCAGCTAAGCCCTACAATTAGTGCGTGAATTGCTCGCCAAGTGTTCAGACAGGTAACATAGTACCCTATATTTGCCCACAATCTTATGTGCTGGTGTGTTTACAATTATTAATATAAGTACATGAATAAAAACCATATATGTGTGCTATGTAAAAAAATGCTAAAATACCTATTCATTTGCCAGTAAATTATGCCATATGCTTTTAACGTTCAGTACATATCATGTCATATGATTTATTAATAGTAATAGCCATACATCATCAAAACATAATTGATTAAAATTAATAACAGTTAATTCCAATATTAAGTATCTACGTAATAGTTAATAATTAAATTATAATTAAATTAAAATAATGTTAATCCCCCTGAATGAGGAGCCGCAACCACAGCACGGCTCAGTGTATGGGAAGAGAGATACCTCACGGCGTCATCTATCGCGTTTTTTGAGTCCCTACCGGCTGGACTTTACCTGCCTTGGCTGACATGGAAGTCTCTGAACAGACTCTGGATCCAAGTCGGCCGAAGCAAGGAAAATATGTGTCGGTGGGGCTATAGCTCGGATATGGTTTGCCTGTGTGGTGTCTCCCCCCAGACAATGGCACACTTGTTGATTTCCCCAGCGTGCCCTTTTCCATCTGTACGCGGGAGGATTTGTACGCGGCCACGAACAACGCTGTATCAGTGGCGGATTACTGGTCCTCGCAAAGTTGACCCGTCATTAGTCGACACGCAAAGAAGATGTCAATCATAAAAATACTATTCTTAATGTCACAATACAATTAAAATAAATTTTATTAAATACTCTTACATTCGCCAGTATGAGAGCGCCTTTATACTCATATCGGTATAGGTAGATACTCTGATATCGGTTGACGCTTGCACTTATATTTTTCCGTAAATATAACACACAGGATGTATAAGTTTATAGCCATAGGTCGACAAGTTACATCTAGTGTCATATAGTCCCTTCCTTTAGCTTCAAATATGGACCGGATAGTTCACTTCCGGAAACCAGCACCATCTTTTAGTATGTTGTTAAGTACGTTATTCTGAATAAAAAACAGCAGGGAGACAATCTCTAAAGTGCTTGGTTCTCCAGCTGTGACGTCATGAACATGGCCGCCGCCGCGTTTTTATATTTACATTTAAAGCCAAGTGCACTTGGAATTGCTTTGGTCAATGTTCTTTTTACCCCTAGGTGTCCACCTGCTACACCCTCGGGTATCTTCTGGGGAACGTCTTGCACCTTAACCCGTGAAACAACTACCTAAAGGTACTCTTTGCCGTTAGACATTTCCCATTTTCGGTAAAGTATACCGTTCTGCAGGATACAGCTGTCCCATTCGGCTTAATACGCTTTAATGATAGCGCTTGTTCCTTCCATGCGGTGATTGGTCAGATATCTTTATTATCCTCTAGAACTTCCCTCATAGATTCATTCTCCCAGGGTTGTGAAGGGATTGCCCTTGAAGGCCTAACTGGAAAATCTTTTTTTTCTGTTTAACACAGTACTTACATTCCTCCGAGCAAGGCCTTCTTGATAGAGCATCAGCATTTCCATGAGCATTTCCGCTGCGGTGTTCAGTGTCATAGTCAAACTCCTGCAGTTGCTCGATCCGTCGGGCAACCTGTTCTTCTGGGTTTTTAAATTGTAACAGCCACTTCAAGAGAGATAAGATACTTGTTGAAATGTTGTTGTGTCTTTACCACATCCAAGTAGTAGTTCTTCTGACTCCCTGACCATTGACACCACAGCATATTCTGCCCACTCAGCCAGCTCCGATCCCACTTCCCTCCTTCCTCTTCCACTTCTGCTATTCAGATATTTTTTCAGAACCTGAATCAGAATTATAAACTGTACACTTACACAGTTTAACAATAAAGACAATTCTGATTCTGTAAGTTTTCTTATTTCACTTTTATTAAAGGTTGTCTGAAAGAGATCGCAGAAAGCGATAAGGCCGCCTTTAAACGCATGTATATAATGCTGATTCTTGTATATTGTCTTGTAATAGACCGCCTTTGTATTATATTGTCTTACTGTAACAATTTTCTTCTGTCTTTGTATGTACAATAAAGAGTTATAAATAAATAAATAAATAATATGTGCAATAAAGAGTTTTTACTTAATTTTCCTCCATTCTTGTTAATGTGCGCTTTTCGCAGTAAAGTTTGTAAACCACATCCTATATATTAGGCAAGGCTGTTGGCGAAGATAACAAGTAAAAAGTTATAAGTAGCAAAGCGACGCCTGCGCCGTACCGTACGGCCGTATCTCGACAATTGTTAATTTTATTAATAGAATATATTTTGTTTTGAATTGTACTATCAAATCACTTTAGCTGGTCAATTGTATTGTATTGTGGTAGACAAAAGTCTAATTAAATTGTGTGCGTGGTGTTGACAAGTATTTAATTAAATTTGACTTGATGGCAGAGTGTTTTCGAGTAGAGGTGAGTAATTAAGCAAGTGTACATTTTGTGTGTTGTGTGTCATATTTATCACGAATCTGTACGTATATATTACATACACATATTACATATTACGTACGTATACAATATAAAATTCGTTTATTTCTCTCAAAAGACAACAATACTTATATAATATTATAAGTTTAGAAAACCTACATATATATTAGATTATTTACAAAATATACAGACTCATCTAACTTAAAGCTAAAGCCGCTTGCTTCCACTGAAGCTCACTAAAATCAACGTTTAGTATCGACTATATCGTCGATTTCACAGCCTCATCAAATGATGAGACTTCATCTTGACAAATCCAAGTAGTCCGCAACAAATCTGTTAATTTCGGAAGGGCGAAGCACATACGCAATAAAACAGCGCTACGTGGGCCGAAATATCTTTAATACGTTCTTGAGCCGTCAAAAGAAGGCGTTTTCGAGATGAGATTGCTTCTGGCACTCCATCAAGAAACATCGGAGACCCTAAAGGGTTGAATACGTAAGTATACATAGTATAAAACAAAGTCGCTGCCCGCCGTCTGTCTCTATGTACGCTTAGATATTATTATTAACTACGCAACGGATTTTAATGCGGTTTGCAACAGTAGATAGAGTAATTCAAGAGGAAGGTTTTTAAGCAAGAAAAAAGGGTGGGTAGGGGTAAAGTTGGTGTACGCGAACGAAGTCGCGGCGGGTCCTATAGTGACTGTTATATGAGTAATAATATTTAATTAAAATACTTTTATTGTGACACATACATATAAATAATATACAGATGTTATAAATAGTGGAAGTCAGGGTTTTCCTCCCAGCTGTGCCATCCTTGAATGTTGGCACGGATTTATTTAATGTATCATTATCTATATGTTTGGGTTTGAGGTTGGAGGACAACCTAGTCTATCCACATTGGTGTCCCTGTGGTGCGTATGTAGATTCACTAGGATCTCGACACGGTCTGTCATGTACTCGTAGGTTATTGGTTAATTAAACCTATAACCTACGAGTACATGACAGTTATAGGCCAATCTCTATTGTCCCAGCTTTTTCTAAAATATTTGGAATGGGTATTTGGGACCGACTAAACGGTTTCTTAAGAAAACATAACCTTTTATGCGACCTATAGGCCCGGTCGATCTACTTCTACGGCTGCTCGTAAGTTGCAACGTACTGTTTTGGAGCAGTAAGAAGCGAAATTGTGTGTCGCAGCGGTATTTTTCGACCTGTCGCGCGTTTTCGATTTAGTAGACCATAAACTGATGTCTGCTAAACTCGAACACTATGGTGGCCGCGGCGAGGCGCTCCAGTCAATCAACTCATTCCTGGCTGGCCGCAGGCAGGCCACGCAGGTGGGCGGCGAGCTGTCCGAGGAGAGCCTGGTTGGCGATAGGTCGGTGCCTCAGGGGTCGAACGTCGACAACAATATCTTTGTTCTCCTGTTAAATGACCTCCCATTTATCTTATCACTTCTACAATTTATAATGTATGCAGATGGTATTTGCGCTATTATACGGGTAGGTATAGGCAGGACCTAATACACAGTATACAATTAGTAGTAAATAGACTGACGGATTGGTTTCTGCATAACGGTATGCAACTCAATGTGGAAAAAACCAATATGGTGGAGTTTTCACTGAGTAAAATGAAAACAGAGTCTAAGTGTAAAGACTGACGATTTTGATATTGAGGCTGTTGATAGTGCTCGCTTTGTTGGATTTACCTTTGACAGGGGCCTACAATTGAACTACCATATATATGCCTTATGTGCTAGGCTAAATTCTGCCTACTACGCTGTATCACGTCTCTTGCGTACACTCTCCTCGCAGAATCTGCTATCAACGTACTATGGTTATTTCCATTCTCACCTGACTTATGGGATAGATCTGTGGGGTATGACAGGGACCGGCCCTTCAAAATACAGAAGAAAGTCGTACGAATGATGTGCCGGGTACCACCTGATGAGCCAGCACGCGAGTTGTTTGTTAGATTGGGAATCCTGTCCCTCCGAGAAAATTCGGATTATTCGCAAGTCGCTATATTGGCGGCCTGTGTGATTGCCACTCACTCGCATTGGAATATGATATTATGTTCCCCTAGTAGTACGGAACTCTTTATATTCAGATCCAGCGAGAAGATACCCATACCGGTGCCTTTGTCGGCCTTGGATCCGTCCGTGTCAATTCGGACTTCTCTTATCCCAAACCAGTCTGCCTCCGTTTCTGCAGTTTGACTGATATATTTTGATAAATGTGAACTGTTTTGCGATTCGGTCGCACTTGGCCTTAAACATAGGGTTGCTCTAAACCATTGTTTCCCATAAGGTCTAATGGGAGCCAAGTTTATTGTTCCATTGTCTTGTTATCTTATGCCTTAGAATGGCCATCATTGCCTCCTGCTGTTAATGTAGTGATAGTCCCAGTAGTACTCCAAGTGCAGCTGTTGGTGTCGAGCGCATTCAGCCCGTTATGACAGTGCATGCAATTCTCTGGAACCGTTGCAGCCTGTTGACTGCTGTAGTGAGCTTGGTTCCGGACCACCAGGCAACCGCGCTATAGGCAACCAATGGTATCACCACAGCTGTATACAGCCACCTGGCAATCCTGCGGGAGATTCCCCATGTTTTGCCAAGGAGTCTGCTGCACTGCCACAGCGAGATGCTGGCTTTTGCCAGTTTGTGTTACAGATGCTTGTTCCATAACAGCTTGTTGTCGAAAATGACCCCAAGATACTTGACCTCGTCTGTTAAGGATAGTCTGATACCGAATAGTTTGGGGAGTCTGAGTTCTCCCAAATTCCTCTTGTGTGTGAACAGGACTATCTCTGTCTTGGATGGATTGACCGAGAGGTCGTGCTTACTATACCAGCTTTCGATTATTTTTAATGCACACCTCATGAGGTCGCATAACACGTTCTCGAATGATCCGCTTATAAGTATGGCTATGTCATCTGCATAGCCAATTCTATAGAATCTGATGTCGTTTAACCGGCTCATTGACTACAATATTCCACAGTAGCGGAGATAAGACCCACCCTTGGGGCATCCCCTAGCGACCACTGCTCTGGTTGTGTTATTGATCATTATTCGTACGACCCTGTGTCTTAGCATTGAGTCGATATCGTAAATAAATTGTCAGTTCTCAGTAGTATAAATACTGAGGTAGTTGTTTTTTATACATATAAAGGCATAATAATACAAGGCTTTACTTTCAAAATCTGGCTTATGAAACAATCACTTCCATGGCTCTCAATCCACTGCTAGCCTTTGTTGAGTCTTCTTTGGTTCCACGGTGTCTTACCTACCATTACCAGGGACCCTATTTTTGAACCACTCGCAAACAAAACAACACCATCTAGCGGCGACTTGTGACTGTTCGATTTAACTGCTATATTCAATTAGCTAAAGGAAAGCATTTCGCGGTACTGATAAGAGTATATATACATTTACTGGCCGCGTGGTGTCCGGCAGAGTAGAATAGCACCAACCTTACACTCGTGGGTGTCGTACAACGCCAACGTGCCGGCCAAGCATGGAGATTATGGCAATAACCTCCCTTTTTGTGGGAGAGGCCCTCAGTCCTGCAATAGACTGTTATGGGTTGAAATAATGATGATTAAGAGTATAAACCATAATACTTACAATTCTGAACCACCTTAAGTAATATTAATTTTTTTCATGTCGAAAATCAAAATTAAAAAGCGTTTGACTCGAGGTTTTGGATTGGTTTAATAACAGAGACCCAGGCTAGTATAATAATTGAAAGGTCATAAGTATAATAGTTTTCAAAAAACCGTTTTTCTTCAGTTGTTTTAACTTAATAATATTCATTAAGTAATTTAAATACATGTCACGTTAAACTAATGTCAATTATACAACTGTCAACACAAAGTAATTAACAATCATGCTTCGTCCGAAATGAGGGTAGGTACCTAATCAATATTGTTAATAGTTCGCAGGTACCTGCTCAAAGAAGAAATACACAGGATTCAATGGAGGATATACAATACGACGCCCAAGGTCATAACGGACCGGGTATGCAGCAACAATCGGGAGTCAACGATGACTACTACAAGACCCATGAGGTTATTTTTATTCATAAGTTTTAACGTTTAAGTGCGCTTAATAGGCTGCGAACTCAGGTAGGCCGAAATATAACCTTTTTAAGTGGGGATATGTAAAGGAAAATTCTTCCTGTGACTGTGGCGTATCTCCGCAAACCATGGACCACCTCGTCTCATGCTCGGCGTGTCCTAAAACTTGCAGAAAGGAGGACTTATTCGAGGCCATCCCAAATGCTGTATGCGTCGCCGAGTACTGGGCGAACAAAGTGTAAGGGGGAGTTATGTCCATCGACTCGTTAAAAAGATGACGGTACAGTCGTTTAACTGATTAGTTGACCGTCCGACTGACCGTAGGATCCTACTAGCATACTATTCATAACACTATAAATAAATAAATATGCATAGACAATTCACACAGCGCCATCTAGGCCCCAAGTAAGCAAAGCTTGTGTTATGGGTGCCAGAAAATTGATAGACTAGGTGCCTACTCATATATTTTTTAAATACATACTTATTACACACACTACGCCCAGACCCGTAACAGAAATTAAAATTCATCATTTCAATTTCTGCTCGGCCGGACCTCTGCGTGACAACTGGACCACATAGATCGTCAAATTATAAATGCGAAAGTTTTGTAAGACTCTTTCACCCAAAAACTACTTACTGATTTCGATGCTTGGCAGCAATATAGCTTATAGCCCAGAAAAGCACATAGGCTATAATTTACCCCGAAATTCAATGTGGGTCCCGCAGAATAGAGTCTGGGAAGTTGTAACCGAATTTTACGCAGGCGAAGTCGCGGTCAACAACTTTAGTCATCCTTAAGACAATGGACTAAGCTGTCAGCTAATCCCTTGTATGACTTACCTCATCATCATCATTATCAGTCAATCGCAGTCATAAGGCATTTATAGACAGGTCGCAGTTTCGCGTGCTTAAGCGCAAAATGTGCCATTCACAAAATGTCACGCGGTCGCAAAATGTCCGGGGCCTAATTCTCGCGCTGTGACATCTCGAATACCACATTTTCTCTATCTCCATTAATCATGACATTTAAATGTCTTAGACCGCCAAAATATTTCCTCAACTATCTTCGACAATCGTATATTGACGAAGATCAATTCAGTGACGTTTTAATACAGTTTTTTTGGCTAGAGACAATGTCTAATTTGAGATGTCACAGCGTGAGAATCGCCTCCTGAATATTATACTAATATAATTACCCCACAATTATATTCACAATTCTATCGCTGGATCATCCCCCGCGAAGACATGGACGTTTCTGAGGTCACTGGGGATAGGCAAATCTTCAGACTCCTCCGGGTGCTCTGTTGACCCTAATGTATTAAATAATCACTTCTCCACACCACCGGTGACCTTGGAAGCTAGTGTCAAGGCTCGCACTGTGGGGCAGCTCGATGCCCAGCCACGCCCTCTCTGCTCACCCTTTTCCTTTACGACTGTTGCGGAGGAGGACGTTCGAAAGCATGTTCTCTCTATTTCTTCAACTGCTGTGGGCAATGATGATATTTCCTCCCGTATGATCTCCATCCTGCTCCCACAACTCTTACCCGTACTCTGCCATATCTTCAACCACTCCTTGGTAATGAGTTGCTTCCCGTCGGCTTGGAAGTGTGCAAATGTTATTCCGTTACCTAAAATCTCCAATCCCACATCCTTCCCAAGTTTCCGTCCCATATCTCTATTACCTTACCTTTCCAAAGTCCTTGAGCACATTGTCCACAGTCAGCTCTCTACGTTTCTTGCATCTAATTGTCTGCTTTCCCCTTTTCAATCTGGGTTCCGATCTGGTCACAGTACTGTTACTGCTCTGCTGAAAGTTACTGATGATATTCGTCTTGCAATGGAGGATAAGTCTCTTACCGTTTTGACATTACTTGATTTTAGCAGCGCTTTTAATTTGGTTGATTTTGATGTCCTTCTCGCTGTTCTTCGCTCCCTCAACGTCTCTCCTCCTGCAATAGAGTGGTTTGAGTCGTATCTCCGTGGTCGTTCCCAGCGGATCCACCATGATGAGGTCTCCTCGAGGGCGGTGTTCTCTCACCACTCCTGTTTTCCATATTTATCAATACCGTCACTCCTGTCATCTCTTCAAATTTCCATCTGTATGCTGACGACCTACAGATTTACCGGCATTTCAAAATCGCTGATGTTGCAGATACTTTTGCCCAAATCAATGCCGATCTTGAACGCATATCTGCCTGGGCTAAGGCCTTTGGGCTTCTAGTGAATCCCAAGAAATCTCAGGCTTTAGTGATAGGGAGCCCAAACATGTACAGACGACTTGGGTCTGATAATGATATCCCTCAGGTGATTTATGATGGGACGCCTATACAGTGCAGTAACTCTAAAGACCTTGGTGTGATTCTTGAATCGACTCTATCCTGGTTCCCTCACGTCAATGAGGTCAGCAAGAAGATACATTTTTCGCTTCACTCGCTTAAACGTCTCAAAAACTTTTTACCACAAAAAACCAAGATCACCCTTGTACAAACTCTCCTTCCTATTCTTGACTACGCGGACTGTTGCTATCTGGATGCCACAGAAGAGATTTTAAACAAACTTGAGCGTCTCCAAAATGTGTGCATACGGTTCATTTTCGGTTTACGCAAGTATGACCACATTTCCTCTTTCCGAACACAGCTCAAATGGCTACCAATACGCTACCGCAGGAATGCTCACATCCTTTCAACCCTCTTTAATGTCCTGCACAATCCTTCTGCTCCTTCATATCTCCGTAACCTCTTTCACTTCTCCCGAGACCAAGACAAACCCTGTCGCTCTAATGTTAAATCGTTGTTGGCCATCCCTATCCATCGCTCCGATTTCTTTTCCTACTCCTTTACTGTTCATGCTTCGGGACTTTGGAACTCTCTTCCACATGAGGTGCGGGACAGTCCGTCACTACAGACTTTTAAAAAGCGTGTCAAGGAACATTATCTATCTCTGTCTAGTTGTACATAGATATGTATGCATAGTATTGTATTATAATATATATTATATTATTATTATATGTTTCTATTATATTTATTATATTTTATTTGAGAAGTTAATTATGTTTAAGTATTTTAGTATGTATTTTATATCGCGCACGTCGATCTGCTTTACTTATCACATCTCTCTTCTGTAGGCCTGCTGGAAGAAATTTCTTTTAGAAATAAGTAGTGCCTGTTGTGTCGTCTATATGTATGATGTTTCTCTATGTATTTCACTGTGTGCAATAAACTGTTAAATAAATAAATAAATAAATAAATAAGTATAATTTCAATAGATTGGGTGAGGGTAAAACATCATAATGAAACCTGCTAATTCAGGCAACTGAATTTGTTACTATGATCCAATCTGGTCAGGTTCCCCTGCTAGCAGGGTCACGGAGGTCAGATAAATAATAATAATAAATAAATAAATAAATATTCGTGGACAAATTCACACAGCGCCATCTAGCCCCAAACTAAGCAAAGCTTGTGCTATGGGTGCTAGATAACTGATGACTACTTAAATACTTTTAAATGCATACTTATTATACATAGAACACCCAGACCCGTAACAGAAATTAAAATTCATCATTTCAATTTCTGCCCGGCCGGGAATCGAACCCAGGACCTCTTGCGTGTCAGACCGGCATGTTGACCACTGAACCACTCAGGTCGTCGATGGTAGTCGCTCCACTGTAATTACCTGATCGCCAAATCCTGGATCATGGGCAAGGCGGACCCCGGGTCCTTGTCCTCGAGAGAACAACCGGGACATTAACGCTAAGATGATTATTTATTTAAATTTCCACAGATTAGCTACACCATCAACAAGATACGCGAAAATCTGAACAAATCCGTCAGTGAGATCCCCACACTGCGGCAGTATATCGAACACAACAATTTGCTGAATGCCGACTTATTAACGTTACAAAGTAAGTAATAACTCCAACGTTTAATCTGGCCGTGTGGTGTCCGGCAGAGTAGAACAGCACCAACCCCTTACACTCGTGGGTGTCGTACAAGCCGACTAATGAATTCGAGACAAAAGATCTAGTCTCCGAAAATGGGCAGTAGCGTTTTCCATTGATAAATATAGAACACCGCGATCTCTAACTCGCCTGCCAAGCGTGGAGATTATGGCAACAACCTTTTCTTTCGTGGGAGAGGCCCCCAGTCCTGCGGTGGACTTTTATGGGCTGAAATGATGACTTGGCCCCCAGGAACCCATTGTCTCTGAAATATCCATTATCGTACATTATAAAAGTGTGTTACAGGTTTTCGACCGCGTACCTTTGTTGACGATTAGCTCGATATTTCGACGCAGTTGCATGCATCATAGTCACGGGACGACTGCATGATACTACGCGGTAGGAAACTCGGAACATACCTATAAAATGTGTGATAATAACCGCGATACTTTTTACATTACAATTCATTGTATTTTACATTATTATTGTAATAACTTTGTAGAAGCAAATAAATATAAATAGAGACCGGACTCTCCGGTTGACTGGTAGAGAAGCTATGAAGCTTTAAGTCCGCCTTTGTACGTAACAGTGCATGAAGTTTTAAATAAAGACATAAATAAATGTCGCTCATTCCCTCGGAAGATGGGTCGGGTCTTTGTCTATGACACAATATCTTTTGATTATATTTTTATACTCTGTTGTCTGTCTATCTATACATATTGCAGTGTAACGAAGATACATAATTTCCACAAATATATTCATTTAAAATATTAAAGGGCAGTAAAAGTCCTAGAAAAAGTGTTGTCCCTTACATGGTGCCGAAACACATTTAGTTATTTAGTGCGCGTTTATGCCTTTTGAGCTATTTCAGCAAAATTAAATTCATTGATAACAAGAAAATTTTTCGCCATATTTTTAAGCTATTGCATAGCTTTTAACGCGGACTTTGAGTGCGGCGACCGAATCAAGAAATTCCGTAACGAAAATAAACCTAACACCCCCCACTCCGACCGGCACAGCGGTGCGGCGTTGAAAGCCGTGCATCGGCTAACGTCGTTTCAGTTCGGCAGACTTCGGCACGGTGTTTGTGTGCGTGCGACTAGACATATGCGTGTAGTCTACACGCATACGTCTGCTACCTGCTAACTGCTCATAACTGATTCTATCTCTTTTAGACACAATGCTAGGTGAGACAGCGTGCTTTTTGGCCGCGTCCACGAGTGAGTTCGAGCCCGCGACTAGTTGAACCTTAACGTGTATGTATATGGTACGACTGTACGAAGCTCGCACGAATCGAGACGAAATAAATAAATAAATAATTATAATTCCATAAGTTGATAAAAAATGCTATGAAATAGCTTTACCGCGGCAGTCCCCGAGTGCCACACGTATTTTTTTTCAAATTCTCGCAATATTTCAAATTCCTTCTGTAGTCAAGGTAACAAAATAACAAACCCATCCGTCACCTGACAATTCACGTCATCGATTTGTTTGTAAACATTATCATCGTCGGTTATAAGAAATCCTACGAGTCTTGAAGATTTGTCTTTTACTGGCGATTTCAAGTGGGATACAGATTTTATAGACAATACTAGCTCATACTCTGACGCTAATTCGAATATTACAATGACGGACTTGGAAAGAAAAACCTTGGTTAAAAGTAGAGGCCAATACAAAGCGGCCATTGTTAAAAAAATTCACAAATAAAACCTTATGAAAACTACTTAAATGTATCTTTGAGCCTGCAAGTGCTGGGTGAAACAGCCGAAGAGGGGGAGGAGATCGAGTAAAGATATTTCAAACTGATGTCATTGATCGAGCGCAAGATTGCGTCACCAACTCCCCCCTCCGGAGATCAGCCACACTATGACCAATATACAGCGAAGCTTCCTTCACTTGACATACCGATCTTCGATGGCAAAGATATTTCCTCTTATAAATAATTTATAGAGATGTTTGATGCTGTTGTACACAAAGATACAAGGTTGTCGCTTATACAAAAGCTTTGCTTTCTAAAGAAATATTTAAATGGAGAACCTTTGCAGAAAATCGAAAGCCTGCCAATTATTGGAGAATCATACGAGTCTGCATTGAGTTTACTGAAGAAACGGTATGATAATCCGGCTTTATTAGTAAATAGTCATGTGATCAGTCTGCTAGATCTTCCTAGTTTGCAGCGTGGTACTGCACAGTCATTGCGCGACTTGGCGGCGAAGGTGCGACAGCATGTGGCTGCGTTAAATAAATTGAAGCAACCTGTGTGCCAGTGGGATGCGATTCTATCCTGTATACTTCTCTGCAAGCTTGATTACTATACAGTGAGGCTCCTTCATAGTGATCGGGATGTTACGAAGGTCGTTTCCACTGACGAGTTGTTAAATTACATAGACAAGCGAGCTGCTTATATGAAGGTAAGTTTTAGCTCTAATGAGAAGACATACGGTAAAACAAAACCTGTTTCACTAGTTACAACTGGCAGCAAACCGACAAAGCCTTCTTCTCGAATTAAATATTCTCTATGTTAACAAAATCATAGACTTTTTAAGTGTCCGAATTTTCTCTCGTTAACTGTAGATTTTTTTATTTTTTTTTATATTATACAAGACAAGCATTTGACCGCCATCTCACCTGTTGGTAAGTGACGATGCGGCCGAAGATGAAGCATGCCCGTCTTGGAACAGCCTATTCACTCCAGCCTTGAAGGCATCCAGATTATATTGATCAGGAAAGACACTCGCAGGCAACGCGTTCTACTCCTTAGCCGTACGCATTATAAAGGACGAGCCAAAGCGGCTCGTGCGGATAGCTGGAATATCCACGACATAAGGATGAAGCGCTCGCCCGGATCGCGTCTCCCGATGGCGGAAAGGGGCCGGCGGAATGAGGTCGTGCAGCTGCTTTGCACACTCTCCGAAATGCAACCTGTAGAAAACCGACAGACGCGCAACCCTACGCCGATGTTCCAGGCTCTGCAGCCCAGCCTCAACCAACTGCGGGTCACAAATTATCTTCTTTGCATATTTTTCAACCGAATCCAAAGCCGCTAGTTGATATTTGGCTGATCCATCCCAGAGGTGGCAGCAGTACTCCATGCAGGATTGGACTTGTGCTTGATATAACTGAAGCAACTGCTTTGAAGTAAAGTACCGCCTAGCCTTCGAGAGGACACCAAGCTTTTTTGCTGCAGTCTTAGCCTTGGATTCGATGTACTGACCGAAGTTGAGATTTGCAGATAGGTCAACGCCAAAAAGCTGTAGGTTGTCGGTAATTTCCACAGGAACATCCCGAAAAGTTGGAGTTAAATGGAATGGACTCCTTTTGGCGGAAAACAAACACGCCTGTGTTTTGGTTGCGTTGAACGCCACCAGATTGGCTTCACCCCAATCCGAGACTGCCTTGAGAGCTTTGTCCAAACGATGAACCATAGCCGACAAGACTGAATATCGTCCCTGCTGGCTTTTGCCTCTGACAGATATCTATCCGTTACTGTGCTGTCGTCTGCGTACCCAAAGGTACCTGGTACAAGCAGATTGTTAATATGCAGCAAGAATAAAGTCGCGGACAGTATCGATCCCTGAGGAACTGCCGCGTCGATAGCCTGAAGATAAGACGAGTAGCCATCGATAACTACACGGATAGAACGTCCACTCAGAAAATCCGATATCCAGGTGCAAAAGCCAGCTGGAATACCAAATGAAGGAAGCCTGCTTAGAAGGCCCGCATGCCAAACTTTGTCATAGGCCTTGGAGATATCATGAGACACAGCAAGGGCCTCGCCATGTCTCTCAATGGCCTCACTCCATAATTGTGTGGCATACACCAAAAGGTCCCAAGTAGACCGACCACGGCGGAATCCGTACTGGTAATCGCTGAGGAGATCGTTACCTTCAAGATGCGCAAGGAGTTTGTTATTCAGTGCACGTTCCATAATCTTACAGAGTATGGAAGTGACCCAAATAGGGCGGTAGTTGGCAGGGTCGGCGCGGCTGCCTTTTTTGGGCACGGGCTGTACATTGGTAAGCTTCCACGACTTGGGTAGAATACCAGTCTCAAGTGAGAGGCGATACAGGCGCGTAAGTACAGGAGACAACTCAGGGGCATAACTACGTAGGACTATTGCCGGTATACCATCAGACTCCGCAAGATTTTTAAAATTCTGATGTATTCGTACCTCTGCCATAACGCAGTCAGCACGGGGTGAGGTAGGTGGTGTTTTTCCTGCAGTATCCAAACGCGACTTCGCCGCGAAAAGAGAAGCAAGCAAATTTGCTTTCTCTTCATCAGCATGGGCCAATGTTCCGTCTGGCTTCAGCGACGGCGGCAACGTATTAATCATGTGAGCGGTAACTATTTATGCAAAGTCTGCTTAAGCGCTCATCCATTGAAATGCAGATATAAATTTGTGTGCTCAGTTTGTTATTCCAGGTCGCATAATACGCTTATTCATACGGTTTAAGAAACTTTATTTTCTCCAAAAACTTATGAAGTTACTTACAGAGAAAACACTAATTAAACAAAGTAATATCCGCCGATTGGCATTTTGGACTTAGTCTATCATAGAAAAACAAATTCATGAGAAGAATAAAGAAGGTGAATGTAACGGTTTTAATAAGATCAACTTGCCTGTAGCACAGCCTGTAAACCAAACCGTCTTACTCCCCACTGCTAAGGTGATTGTACAAGGAGCAAGGAGCAAATAATAAAAAACCAGTGGTTAGGGCGCTTTTAGACTGTGGGAGTCAAACCTCATTTTGTACCACAGCTGGGGAGCATGTCTATGACGCAATCTCTTTTGATTATATTTTTTTACTCTGTTGTCTGTCTATCCATATTGCAGGGTAACGAAGATACATACATTTCACAAACATATTCATTTAAAATATTAAAGGGCAGTTTAACTAGTGAAAGTCCTATAAAAGTGTTGTCCATTACAACCCGGCCCTACAGTCTTGGTGTGGGATGCAACGTGTGTCGACACTCTGGCACCCTCCCATCTGACATTTACTTCTAAAAAGGTTGCTGTTGCGGCAGAGACAGAACTAAACGGCAAAAATTTGAAAAAAAAACATGGTGTATCGGCACCCAATACAATTTTGTTGCATTTGGTGTCGAGACCCTGGGTCTGTGGGAGCGCTCTCTTTGTACAGAGAACTTGCCAAGAAATTGGTCGACACCACAGGTGACCGAAGAGCTGGCAGCTACCTCGCGCAAAGAATAAGCATTGCTATTCAAAGAGGTAATGCTGCCAGCATGCATCCATACGGCCCAAATTTTTTACATATTTTAAGTTAGTTGATTTCTTTTTCTTTTTATTTTCTTAATTTTATGTTAGTTGATATAACTCTAAAATATCAATTTCAGATGCGATGTACCTGCGCGGCGACTCGGACCAGTTGTCACCACAAAAGCAAGCTGAACGCAAAAAGATCGCACACCTTATGGCGCAACGTCAGCATATGCTGAAGAACACGGTGAATACATTATCATTACATGACCTGGAACGGTACCGCCGAATTTTGAATTTTGTATTTTGAATTTTGAATTCTGTATATTGAATTTTTTTAATTTTGAGTATCTCCAATAGCATGATACCATCCCTCTGGAATGACGTCACAACATGCATTTCGGATATTCTGTGACGTCATTCCAGAGGGTGGTACCATGCGATTTCAGATCGGTGGTAACGCTGCTGAGTGGTTCAGTTGGTTACCATGCCGGTCACTACGTAGAGGTCCCGGGTTCGATTCCCGGCCGAGCAGAAATTGAAATGATGTATTTTAATTTATGTTACTGGTCTGGGTGTACTATGTTTAATAAGTATGTATTAAAAAAACTAAATAAGTAGTTTATCAGTTGCTAACATCCATAAAACAAATTTACTTACTTTGGGGCTACAGGGCGCAAAGTAAGCAAAGCTTGTGTTATGGCACATTCCACATTACGTTTTACGGTATGTGATACTGATAAGCGACTTTGCTGATAAAATATAGTAGTTTCGATTACTATATTAAGATTTTAAATTAAAGTTGGCGAACACCTAAAACAGTAGTATACTATATAATATGTTAGGGTTGGCAACCCTACCTGGGTCTCGAGTCCACTAACTACGTGATCCGATTGAATTGTTATTGGATCACAAAAGCAAGTCAGCGGTAGTTTTAATTGTAGCAGAATACCAAAAACGCGTAAAAATGCCATTGAGCTGCAATTGCGATACAATTATAATTCAATATACCTATTGGTAACAATAGCGGAATGCTATCCAATTACAAATCAGATGGAGAGTGATGGAGTTTATTTTCTATTTATTTAGGAAAACACAAACATACATACAAACACACACACACGCGCACACACATACACGCGCACACACACACACACACACACACACACACACACACACAAACACAAACACACACACGCACACACACACGTACACGCACATGCGCGCGTATTTCTTTGTTTTATTATTCTTTCTGTTTGTCAATATTGTATCTATCTGCAAAGCTGCTTAGTGGCGACATATCAAAAGTTTAAAATGCAGTTTTGTCATTGGCATTTCAACCATTATATACTTATATTTTAAACATATTTAACTGCTGTAAAACTGTGTAATGAACTAATAAATAAATAAATAAAATAAAATCAATCAAGCCATCAGTAAATAAGCGGACTTGAGGCCCTGGTGGTAAGTGGCCGAAGGTGCAGCATGCTTGGCTAGAAACAGCCTCGCTCGAGCGTTTAAGATGCCCAGATACCAATGTTGAACTCACGAGCAGTCAACGTTTGCTGAACCAAAGCCGTTTGTGCGGATAGCTGGAAGATCTACCACTGAAAATCGGCTAGGATCATGTTTCCCTATGAACATCTTAAAAGTATTTCCAGTAATTCAATAAGAATAAGAACTTTTCCTGCTGTAGGACACTACGACACGACAAAAATAAATAAAGTAAAAAACATTGTCTTATGTAGGTAAAAACAAGTGAAAGCACACCTACATTAATTAACTTGGTACTAGGGTTGCCATCTTTTTTAAGACAACACAAGTATAGTATTTTCGGATTCGGTAGCCATAAAAATACAGTATATCTACTGTATTTTTATGGCTACCGAATTACCGGGAATTATTAAAAATATATATAGTATTTTTAATAAAATACATATATTATTTCTTATATAATGAGACATTTTGAGGGACGCTTTATAATAATTATAATAATTAGATTCTAAATTGTAAACCACCGTTAACTCAGCTTTTATGAGACGTACTGGCTATGTTATCTTTACATATTTCTGTTCATCACAGAAAATATGGGCTAGCTGTAAAACTTTTAAAACCTCTAAGATGTATAGAAAATCTTTATTCACTGGAATTATCATCGGGCTCACTGTAGTCATTGCTGTATATGAATCTTTAGTGAAAAGCGACTTTGCTAATAAAATATAGTAGATTGGCCTACTGTAGTAAAATTATAAAATATTAGTAGGCGGGCACCTAAAACGGTAGGATACTTTATTATATAGTAAAGTTGGCAACCCTACATGGTACTGTCAATGATAACGACTTCCAGGTGGTAGCAATCCAACAGCTGCAGATGAACCTGGAGACGCGCTGCCTACAGATCATGCAGAGCCTTGAGGATATCCTGGAAGTAGTGATTGACACCGAGCTGGAAATGTAAGTCAACTAAGTTTCTGCACGCGTGAATGCGTTTAGCGATTTCAGATGGCGCTAGTGAGGTCTCCAGCAGAGTAGAATTAGCCGTGTGGTGTCCGGCAGAGTAGAATAGCACCAACCCCTTACACTCGTGGGTGTCGTACAAGGCGACTAATGTTTTCGAGGAAAAATATCTAGAGTCTCCGTAGGCTGGAAAATGGGCTGCAGCGTATTCCATTGTTATATATAGAACATCGCGATCTCCAACTCGATTGCATAATGTTATGCAACGTAAAGATTAGTATCAACTGTCTAGTAAGTAGCAGCCATAACTTTAGTTACAGACGCTCCGTTTTGGCTGGAGCTGACCAAACATCAGTTACAGTCAATAATAATCCTTACACAGTACAAAATAAAGTCGCTTTTGGATTAATTCGGATACGCGGACGAGCCGACCTTGGGCGGACATCCGACCACGTCCCCCGCACCCAAAAGCCACTTTATGTTATACTCCGTAAGGATTAATATCAATTGCAACTGACGGTTGGTCGGCTCCAGCCAAAATGGAACGTCTGTTCCATAATCTATTTTTTTTAACAATAATGTATTGGGATAACGTTCGCCTTTCTTATTGGTTACAAGCCGGCGTTCAGATCAACCACCAATCACTCCACGCCGTGAAAGCCGCCTTAGCGTACTAAATTTGAATGAATGAGCATGTGCAGCATATTCCATTGTTATATTTAAACACTGTGATCTCCAACCCGCCTGCCAAGCGTAGAGATTATGGCAATAACCTCCCCTGTGATGATGATGATGATGATGATTGTTTAACAAACCCCATGACGCCCAGGTGGAGGGTACAGCAGCAGCTGCACGCCAACGGGCGCCCCATCGACAGTAGCCTGGACGCCATCCAGCAATGGTGCGAAGATCTCTACGAACTCATGTGGTGTGCTATCGAACAGGTATGTTAACTAGATATATCCATATTATTTCTGTGTCAGGTCTGGGTGTTGTATGGTAAAGAATTAAGTATTAAAAAAAAGTAGTTTATCAGTTATCTATCAACCATAACGCAAGCTTTGCTAACTTGTGGGCTGGAGGGCGCTGTGTGACTTTATCCAAGCACATTTTTTTGTTCTGTGGTTTAGAAAATATTTGAGTAAGTGTACTTGGTCAGGTTAGGTTAGGTTAGACAGAAAATGTAGGATAACCACATTTTCTGTCTGATGTACAAAAAGGGTATAGACCGATGATCCTTAAGTGCATTTTGTTACAGGTCCATGAAATGAATAGGTTCTGGACACACAGTTCAGTTCTCTCGTCTGTCAATCCTCTGGCTACCTTGGACACCCATGAAATGAGGGTAAGTACGGTACACCACAGTGTAAACTATCTATGAGTATCTTGTAGATAACCAAGTTTGATAACTGGTATTCTACTAGGAAAAATAATTTCTTCTAGTTAACTCGGTTATCAAACGGGATGATTTTTTTCCGCGTAGAAAACTAGTGGGTACAGTGCTTTTCGGGCAATCCCACATATCCCACGTCACTCCCCCGGGTGAAGTGATACCTTCCGAAGATTTCCCCTCTTAAAAAATAAAAAGTGTAAGTAAGGTAGTGGTGAAATAGATAGTTGACTTCAAAATCAAAGCAAAGTGGCGGTCCATAGTATCTGCCTACCCCACCTGTGCGACACAGGCGTGAGCTTTATATATGTATGTTATTATATATTTAACTTACACTGTTCGTATGTAGATTTGTCCGTTGTCCGTCTAATATAAATTCATCGTGTTTGGGCTCTTTGGAATGATCTTGATGAGTAGGTACTATACCGCGCGATAAAAGCTTGTTGTGGAAAAATATTTTTCATTTAAGAACTTATTATTTTTATTTTCCATATCAGCTCCAAAAAATGCTAGCGAATCTGATGAAATCCGCGTTCGTGATAGAGAAGCAACCGCCGCAAGTTATTAAAATTAATTCCAGGTGAGTCTGTTGTTTTTGTTAAAAATATTGAGACCTTGTACCTACTGAAGACGGCATATCGACCTTACCAATACCTGTATAAAAGGAGCTGACGTTGCTATGAGTCTAAGGGTGGCTTGCACCAAATTCTTAAATGTATTTAAGTTGAAACTTCTCTTCTCTTCTCTTGAGATCTTTCATGTAATATTTAAATGTAACAAAAAGTAAAAACTGTTGGCAAATAAAATAAATGAATAATACACCCCGAGAAATTAAAATTCATCATTTCAATTTCTGCTCGGCCGGGTGGTCTTTGTGGTCGTCAATACCTATTATTTATTGATTTCAGGTTCCCAGCTACTGTCAGGTTACTGGTCGGATCAAAACTGAATATTATGAATAAAGGTGTTAAAGTAAGTATGCCGATAAAATCTGGGCTTAAATGAGTCTTGGCCTCCGACACTAAGATGTTCCATACCACTCTGACCTGTGCCACCTCTTGCCATCAGTCAGCCCAGAGTTCCAACAGGTCTCTTTCCACTTCGTCACACCAGCGATACTTGGGACGCCCAACCGGTCGCCGACCACTGGCTCGTCTCAAGTAAGCTTTCTTAACTGCCCAATTGTTTCCCATCTTCTCCACGTTGCCAAGCCAGCGAGGTCTATGGGCATTTTTTTTTATATCATACGATTGGCAAACAGGCAAGCGGGCCACCTGATGGAAAGTGGTCACCACTGCCTATAGACATAATTAGCAACACCAAGAGAATCGCCAAAGCGTGTCTATAACACGTTGCTCTGGCAGCGAAAATGCAAATACCCCTCCACTGCCAAAGCCGCGGTTCCCCAAATCCCCTCCACATAGAGCACTGGAGATCTTACTCACCGGCAGAAACACAATACTATTTAAAAAAGTATTGTTTAGCTGCGGTATTCTGTAAGGGCCTGAGGATAATTCTGTAACGGATATGAGCCAAATATCATTGGCTTTTGTTTAGCCAATGATATTAGGCTCGGCAGCAGGTCTTCCAGCTCCATGTTCTTCCGGACCGTCCAGTTCCCGTCCTCTCCTTGCACTGGGCTAATGATCTGGCCTGTATGCCTGAATTACTCAGTTCCAAATGATCAAATAGTACTGTCATAAACAAGTTAGTACTGTCATTAGCCGTGTGGTGTCCGGCAGAGTAGAATAGCACCAACCCAATACACTCGTAGGTGTCGTACAAGGCGACTAATGTTTTCGAGGCGAAAGATCTGGAGTCTCTTTAGACTTGAAAATGAGCAGCAGGGTTTTTCATTGTTATATTTATCACTCTGCGATCTCCAACCCGCCTGCCGAGCGTGGAGAGTATGGCAATGACTTCCCCTTTCGTAGAAGAGGCCATAAGTTTTGCAGTGGACTGATATGGGCGGTGATGATGAAACAAGCAGCGACAAATAACCAAGCTTCGTTTCCAGGTGAAGATAGTCTGCGAAAAACAGATCCACGACCTGTTATCCCAATACTCCACCTGGGATGGATTGTCTACATGCGGTGTCCTGGTCAATCATTCAACTGCATTGAATAACGATCCTACAACCAAGACTCTTCGAGGAGATTTCAGGTGAGTTTGTCTTCACCCAGTGGTAGGAACACAGAGCAATCTATAGAGAGGGCATTTACTACTTTTTCACACAAAAAATGCGTGCCAGGCACAGACATAACAGACTAAACACAAATCACAAACATTCCCTGTTCGCTCGCTCTACAATGATTATAAATCTTGCTATCCCGTTTTTTCATCCATTGGAATAAGTTGTAGGGTCTCTTCCTGAAGGTACTTACGGTTACTCCTGTTCAAATAACTGTACAGCACGTTGACACTTTTATTGTCCATTTTTGTATATATAATTGGTATATTCTTGGGTTTGGCCCTTCAGGCTCTGATTGCTCATCGTCTTTGCCTGGAAAATTAGTTAATACTGTAAATTCTGACTACGTTGTAATTACGTTCTACAAATATTTTGAATCGAATTGAACTTCGATTAGAGTATTTTCTTTTGGGGAAATGATCTCTTGTATCCTAAATATCCAATTGGTAAAAGTAATGAGGGTTTTTGGACAAATACAAGGGTATTGGGGTGTGTGTCTGGACTCTTACCGTTGTATCTTCTTGTTTTTCCTTTTTATGAATCCAATTTGCCCCCATTCCACGGGGTTCATTTTTCCATCACATTAGAAGGTTTCTTTCTTATCAAATATTACATTTACATATACAATAGCACATTTTCCAAATTGACGTTAATCTTTTATTATTTTATTCTTTATATGTCATATGTTGTCATGCGGACACAGTCCATAGATGGCGGAGATTTTAATCTTTTTTGTGCTCCCCTTATTCTAGATATTTGCTGGATCCAATTATTCATCATATCTTCATGGATTATATCCTTGGCTGCTAAACACGAGGTCGTCCGAAAATAAATATTGACCACTTCAGAAACTGGCTGGCCGACTAACGAGTACTGGCCATCAAGACCATATCTTCTTTTGTGCCAAATGCGTTCTCGAACGTGTTTAAATGAAGACCCGAGCCTGCGATAGAGAGTGCAGCGGATGAGTGGGCAGAGTCTTCCCAGCCTTCGAACTAGAAGGTGAACTAAATCATAGCTAGAAGAAGCTATCTTCAGAAACTAAAATTTAAAATACCAATCGACCGGTCAAATTACGCACGTGACGTCATAAAAGTTATCTTCGAAGTTTTCAAAGTCTTATGCACGTGACGTCATAAAAGTTATCCTCGAAGTTGTCAAAGTCAATCTGCAAACTGTACTTTTCGACCAAAAGTGAACGCAGTGATCCAGCCCGGGCATAAGTTGTGGACTTTCGTGAACTTTCGTACTTTTAGCATTTTAAATTCTTTTTAAAAATTTCTTGTTTAGTTTATTATAGTTTCTGGACTGAATGTACATAAACCCATTACCCTGTTATTAGTTGTTTTTATTATTTACTGAGCCTGGCACTGTCCGTCGGATAGTGCTACGTTACAAAGTTCACGGAAAATGACGCGCGCAATGTTTTGAACGTTCGACATATTGCTCGAGGGCCTAACGACCTGACGTTTCTTTTGAAACATCGGTGTAAATTTTATAATTTTTATAATAAAATTTAAATCAAACCATTTAAAAGACGGTGTAATTTAGTGCACATTTATGAGAAAGTGTAAAGTATGGAAATACAAATGGATTATCTTTTCATCGGTAAGTAATTTCATTCGTGGTCGCGGCGATCGGGAATCAATTTTAGAAATTGTGATAAAAATAAACATCGTAATAGTGTGAATTTGCAATAATTGAAATGCTTTACCTTAAAACAATATGCCATTAAGGATAGATTTAAAATTATTGCCAAATTGAGCAATATTTCGGTGTCTAAATAGGTACGAAAATATTTTGATGCTAACAGGGTCGGACTTAGTATTTATTTTATAGTATTTTGTTACTCAAATTTTGTGAATAGTGGTCCACAATTTTATATGTATCAGGGTTCCATGCCAAAAACGTACCTAGATGACATTTTTTATGTTCAGACATTATATGAAACAACGGATTAATCGCGAATTTACGTTTATTTACATATATATTTGTTTTTCTAGGTTTCCTAAAGACAAGACATGGTTATGTCTGGGTTGCAAATTGGAAGTGCTGCGTTGTAAACATTTTGAAGAACAAGATAATAATTAGATGCAAGTCCCTTCTGTCCTGCTGCACCAGCATTATATGAATTTTTACTGAAAATAAAGAATATGCTGCTTGTTTAATATATTAATGAATCTATCCTTTTCATTATTTTTTTTATTTCATGACTATGTCCTCTATAGGGCATCATATTAAATTTATGAAGTCACATAGGCCAACCTGTGAACAATGAAGACGCTTCTAACTATAAGTAAGTAGGTAGGTACCTACTTAGTTTAGAAGTTATGAGGCAACAAATAAACATTAATACCGGTCAAAATCATAACCCTCCTTTTTGCAAAAGCAAGCACTCCCGATTCACGGTATGTAGGATCGAGAGATCGAAAAGACGGTGGTAGGTATCAGGGCATGGCTTTGATTCACTAGACACCTTACCTTTTACTATAATGTCAATATTAAAATATAAGGACAAGTTTAAAAAAATTGCATAGTCATCTGGAGCGAACAACAAGTCAGATTTGTTTGTGTCCGTTACGAGTAGAAAGTCATAGCAAAATATAACTCATGATGAGTTATATTTTGCTGCAGATGGGTTGCCTGGTTCCGTCCCTGCATTTGCATTAGTGTGTGTGTTATAGAGATGTGTGACATTTTGTCTCGTATTTAAACTCGAAATGTACTCTCTGCTTCTGTATATAAAATTTTTTCTCTATGGTGCCAGGTCAGAGATAAAAAATAACGCAAAATCTCCTTCATTATCTGTCAGCAACAAATAAAAAGGACTGTCCACTCTGTCGATATTTTCTGTCGAGGTATTGTATTGAGAGATATTATCGATATCGATGTTATAAGAATTATTCTTAAGTCATCAAATTCAAATTGATTATCAAGCTGACGTTTGGCACGCATTTTACCCAAGAGGGCCGCTCTACTCAGCCATAAAGGCTGCTATACTCAGTCATTTTATGTTATATGGTAAGCAAACAGGCAAGCAGGCCACCTGCTAGAAAGTGGTCACCGCTACATTAGCATCACCAGGGGCATCGCCAGGGGGATCCAAACATACGTCCAAAGGAAACACTGTGGGTGGGAGCTTATTCCACATCCGAATCGTACGAGCGAGAAACGTTTCGAACCTTCGCCTGGTGACCAATAGAGGGTCTGCGTAGTGGAGATGAGTAGGGATGATGATTGTTTGCCACCTTACTGAAATAAGAAAAATTAACGGTGCAGCACCTAATAAACATAAACTTTTGCAGGAGTCTTCAGCTGCGAAACTTCTCGCGTCCAGCCCGTCGGCCCAACGACGTCGTCACCGACGAGAAGTTGGCCATGGTGTTCCAATGCTCACTCAATGTTGGAAACACAATCTTCGACGTAAGTCCTCGTCAAAAGCTTTTCTTTGAGTTCCATCATAATCAGCCTGTGGTCTTGGCGTTAATGTCCCGGTTGTGCTCTTGCGAGCGAGTGCTCGGTGTCCGCCTTGGCGATGATACAGGATTTGGCAGATTTTATTTATTCGTATGGCAAAAATACTATACGAGAAACACATTCAACTACAAAGGTAGACAGATAAGGTAATTACAGTGGAGCGACTGCTGTCTGACCTCTGTGACACAGTTAACATGGGAACCTGACCAGATTGAATGATGTTTAGACATCAGTCCAGTGTGCAGGTATCCTCACGATGTTTTCCCACATCGTTAGAACATCGGTTAATGTTTTACTAATGCACACAGACCAGAAAAGCACTTTACAAAGCTTAGAAAAGAGGCATTGGTACACGGCGGCACTTGTGATCAAACCGGGTACCTCGGGGTACGAGTCGGACTCTTAACCATTAGACCACCGACACCCCTCATCATATTCAGCCTATCATCGTCACAGCCCATAACAGTCCACTGCAGGTCTTAGAGCCTCTCCCACGAAAGGGGAGGTTATTGCCGTAATCTCCACGCTTGGCAGGGTTAGTTGTAAATATAGCAATGGAAAACGCTGCTGACTATTTTCCAGCTTACTGACTGGGGGAGACCTAGACACCTATATCCGGGATTGGACTATAGTTCATGCCAAATGGATAGCCAACAGCGTGTCTTGATCGACTACTGCCATTATATCATGAAAAATAAATATTTTTTATTGCATAGGGAGGCACACGGACATACGGTCCACCCGATGGAAACCGGCCACCGTCACTTAGGACATCTGCAACCCAAAGGAAGCGGATGTAGTGCCGGCCTTAAACATATTAAAGCTCTTATAAAGACTTATAAAGACTGGAACTTTTCCAAAGGAGATTATAGTCTCCTATATAGTCTTATATCACTTATTTCTTGGGATAAGGTATATACGGCTCTTAATGTTGATGACGCTTTGGACTCATTCTACTGCATTCTCTACGACATCTTTGACAAATGTATACCTAAAAAGGCTAGATCTACTTCTGCAAATAGGACGTATCCGGTTTGGTTTACATCTGACCTAATTAGGGACATCAAACGCAAAGCAGTCTTTCATCGCGAATGGAAGGCTCATGGCTGTGAAGAGTCTTATGCTCAGTTTGCTTATCTTCGAACTGATATAAAAAAACGTTCCCTACTAGCGTATGATACTTATATTCGACACATCGAGAATAGGATTAAGGACAATCCCCGAGCGTTTTGGCAACATATAAGTAGTCTCAAATCCAAGGCTGGCTTTGAAGCTAAAGTCACCTATGAAGGCAAATGCTTTACCGGCAGTGGGGCAGCACAGGCATTTGCTTCATTCTTTGCTAGCGTATTTCTACCCGATGTTCCACTTCTTGATTGCGAAAAGATCTGCTCAAATGACAAAACTGCATCTGCCAATTATATTAGTATTACGGAAATTACTGTCAGGGAAGTTGAAAGGGGCATAAATAAACTCAAACTTTCGGTTGGTCCCGATCATGTACCTGCGTTTATAATAAAAGGCTGCAAAGATATGCTCGTGGGTCCTATTTGCCATGTTCTTAATTTGTCGTTGTCCACAAGTGTTTACCCACAACGCTGGAAAACTACCCGCGTCACGCCGATTCCCAAGTCTGGTGACTCTTCCGATGTTACGAATTGCAGACCCATAGCGATTCAGTCGTCTTCGGCTAAGCTATACGAGTACATTCTGCATAATCGTATATCTTCGCAGATTAAACCTTATTTGTGCGAGTCTCAGCATGGGTTTAGGTCAAATAGATCGGTTGATACCAATTTAGTGACATTGGTCAACAAGATATCCGAAAATCTGGATCGAGGGGCTCAAGTTGATGTCCTTTACTTCGACTTCAAAAAGGCGTTTGACCGGGTGGATAATGATGTGTTGCTGGGTAGGCTCTGTGCTATTGGTTTATCACCACAGTTGCTGCAGCTCTTTGCCAGCTACATGTCTGATAGGCAGCAGTATGTACGCCATGGTTGTTTCCTGTCGGATCTCTATCACACACGTTCAGGTGTAAGCCAGGGCTCTGTACTGGGTCCGCTTTTATTTAACATCATGATTAATAACCTGACATCTGTTCTTAGCTCAGCTGAAGGTCTGCTCTATGCAGATGACCTCAAACTCGTTCATGTCGTGGATACAGTGTCAGATTGTGATTCCTTGCAGAATGATATCGACGCAGTACTGGAATGGAGCGTTGAAAATAAACTTCTCTTCAATCCTGATAAGTACTGTGTGATATCATTCAGCAGATCTAAAACCCCAATAATTGCTCAGTACATGCTTGGCCATGAAGTAATTAGGCGCGTCACGACGGTCAAGGATTTGGGCGTCACATTCGACACAGCCTTGAGCTTCCACGGACATATTAGGGACCTTGCTGTGGGGTGTTACAAAAGGTTAGGGTTTGTAATCAGGAATGCCAGAGAATTTCGCGATCCCGCAGCAATCAAGTTAGTTTATATTGCCTTGGTTAGATCAAAGCTGGAATCGTCATCGATAGTGTGGAACCCTTACCAATGTACTTACGCCTTGCTTCTGGAGAAGATTCAAAAGGCATTCCTTCGTTTTCTCTACAAAAAAATTTATGGGTATTACCCTTTCTTGTACCCGACTAAATTTCTACAGGGGTTCCTTGGCTTTAATTCTCTAGAGGTAAGGCGTAATTACTACCTTTTGGTAATGGTTTGTCGTATTTTGCGTGGTGAGTCAGACTGTCTTAACCTGGTGTCTAGAGCGGTACGACTATTTGTACCTCCGGTTCCTAGGGTTCAACTCAGACCACGCCAGCCTAGTCTACTCGCTACTCCCGCGGTCCGAACCGTTTCGCACGCCAATTCACCCATTGTTCGAGCCTTGGGTATGCTCAACGCGCTCCTGGCATCGGCACCCGAGTGTGACTTATTTGACTGGCGATGGATGGATGTGTGCAAGGAATGCCTGAAGTACTGCGAGAGGATTAATTAATGATAATGTTTTGTAATAGATACTGATATACCTTTAGCTTTCAGTGAATTGGTTTATACTGTAATACTGTAAAGTTGTTTTAAATAAATAAATAAATAAATAAATAAATAAATAAACATTTTATATTTTAATTCTATTAATTTGTAACGAATACTATAATGTTGTACATAATACAAACTGGCCTATGGTGTCCGGCAGAGTACGTATGTGTGTGTGTGTGTGTGTGTGTGTGTGTGTGTGTGTGTGTGTGTGTGTGCGTGTGCGTGTGCGCGAGCGCGTGTGTGTGTGTGTAAAAATAAAAGTCCCATTAATGCGATCGGAGATATCCCAGAACGCCCTTTGTAAAATGCACACGGTTGAAATGAAAAACGTCGAGAGTATTGGAGACGAGCATTTTGACCGCTTGGATGATAATGATGATGTTGATGACGATGTCCTCCCCAGCTGACGGCGGTGTCGCTTCCCATAGTGGTGACTGTCCACGCGAACCAGGAGGCCCCCGCGTGGGGCACCATCACGTGGCACAACGCGTTCGCGCAGCCGCCGAAGCCTGGCGCAGTGTTCGTCGTACCGGACGAGGTGAGAGTTTGTATCCTAGCTTAGTGAAGTGTCAAAGTGTTAGTTTTAAGTTTTGAATATCGTCACTTACCAACAGGTGAGATGGCGGTCAAATGCTTGTCTTGAAAAAAAATATATATGTATACATATATATATTTATTATCTATTAGTCCAGCCGTCTGGGTTTTCAAATACGAGGGACCTGGGTCTTATTATTTATCTTTACTTTATTAGAATTAAGTTTTTGTTAAATGTTAATAATTTTCAGGTCCGTGACAGAACATCCTATTAAGCCGGATCCACACGACACAAACTTATGCTTGCACAACCTTAAGCCCGTATTAAAGAAAATATCCTATACATACTCTATTTTTTTATCTATAAAGTGCTAGGATAACGTTCGCCTTTCTTATTGGTTACAAGGCTACGCACGGGCCATGGCCTTTGTGCCTCCTACAGACACCGCTGTGGATGGAGTGTATCCCCCCAGTGTCCGTGCGGTTCCCCAATTCAGTCAATGTGGCACATATTATCGGATTGCCCAGACACAAGTTACCCTGGCCCACCGGAGGACCTGATCACCCTTAGTGACGAAGCAATTAAATGGCTGACTTCGCTTGAATGTGTTTCTCGTATGTTGTATTTTTGCCATACGAATAAATAAATTGGTTCACATCAACCACCAATCCCAACAACCAATCACTCCACGCCGAGAAAGCCGCCTTCGCGTACATAATTTGAATGAACCAATGAGCATGTCGTATTCAGCCTCCGTACTTTATAGTTAAAAAAAGTTAGTTAGTATCGTCTAGTCTATCTGTGCCTGAGACTGGTTGAACAGTTTAGGGCGCCGTGACCGTATTTGTTTTAAGGGTATGTTCCGGGTTTCTTATCGCGTACCTTTGTTGACGACTTTGTGAGTTCGAATTCCAGTAGTAGCAGACAACTTTTGCGCAAGCGGGTAGATCGACTTCGGCCGCTTTATCGCTAACCAACACCGTCCGGCGCTTGCAGCTCTCCAGTCGTCCCGTGACCATGACACATGTAACTGTGTCGAAATATCGAGCTACTTGTCAACACCGGTTACAGTGTACCTTACACGGTAGGAAACCCGGAACATGCCTTTAAAATGTGTGATAATAACCGCGATAGTTTACAACATTACGTATTTGTTTTTTTATTTATTAAGTCTTAGACGACGTGAACAAAGTTGTTTCAGAAGTGGTAAACTGGTTTACGGTTAATAATTAATTACTAAATGGCAAAAAGACAAAATGTTTAAAATTCTCCTTGCCAAATGTTAGTTAGACCAGTACCCACTAATATACAAGTAAGACGCGAAAATTTGAATCTTGTTGATTCCACGGTATTTTTAGGCTTTACTCTAGATAGTAGACTACAATGGGGTCCTCAAATTGATAAATTGGCGAAAAGGCTAAGTTCTGCAGCATATGCTGTATAAAAGATACGAGGTATTTCTGATGAGGCTACAGCAAGATTAGTTTATTTTAGTAATTTCCACAGGTTTATGACTTATGGCATACTGCTGTGGGGACACGCTGCCGACTGGCATAATGTATTTGTACTGCAGAAAAGGGTTACTCGCGCGATTTGCCAATTGAGACCTAGAAATTCACTTAGAGATAAATTCAAGAGTATTGACATTATGACAATGCCGTCACAATACATATATGAGAACTTGATCTATGTTCATAAAAATATATCAATCAATCAATCAATGTATTTATTGCATTCATGCCGTACACACTACACTACACACACACATATGTGAGGTATACACTTGTTTATGAAGAACAGTGATGTTCATAATAGGAATACTAAATATAGAGATAAACTTGTTACTAGTGCTTGTCGTCTGGCCAAAGTCCACAAATCATTTATGGGTCAATGTGTACGCTTTTATAATAAGGTTCCAACAGATATACAAAATTTAACATTGAATAAATTTAAAGTCACTATAAAAACAAATTATGTCAAAAAAGTTATTATAGTATTTCTGAATATGTAAATGACAAAAGTCCATGGGGTTGAACTGCTGTTCTACACAGGTATTTACTTTTAATATAGAATATAGGTCAAATAATGTATTAGTACATTAGACATGTTCAAAAAAGAAAAGAATTAAGTACGCTCTTTGGGTTTCTTGCCGTTTCTTTCCCCCACGGAGAACCACCTTGGAAGTGGCGTTAATTTTCCTTCCTTTACCACACATGGTAACTTCTGTCTGCGGTTGGGTAGGGTAGGGTAGTAGTTAGAGTAGGGGTAGGGTAGGGGTAAGATAGTGATAGGGAAGGGATAAGGTAGTGGTAGAGTAGGGTTAAGGCAGTGGTAGGGTAGGGTTAAGGCAGTGGTAGAATATGGTAGGGGTAAGGTAGAGGTAGGGTAGGGAAAAGATAGAGTAGCGTGGGAGCGGCTACCTATCACTGGCAGCATGTGTAATGCACGCTCACTTAAAAGTCTGTGTGGCGGTGTCGTGGGGGCCGCGTCGCTCTTTTCCCTCAAATATGGTTGAATTGGGCGATGGCTGGGCCCCGCGTTATATTCGTGAACGAGTGCTGCCTTGGTGGACTGGCTTACTCTTGCTGTAGTTTTAGTTGGTTTTTCTTAATTATACTAGACATACCTATATAATATATTGAGCGCGGTCCGGCTCTGCCTGGCATTGTCGGGCACGGTCCGGTCGTGGTTGGCGTGGGGTGGGTTTACTGCGGCCATGGGGCGGCCAGTGTGTCACAGTGTGCTTCCTTCCTACTTTCCTACCCTCCTCCTTTTTGACGATTGAAAGAGATATTTAATATCCTAATCAATAAATAAATTTTGAATTAAATTGAATTTAAAATTTTCTTAAACCCACAGGTCCAGTGGTCGACCCTCAGGGACACACTCAACACGAAATTCTACTCAGCCTGCGGCGTGCAATTGGAGTCTTACCATTTGCGGTACTTGGAAACGAAATTGTTTAGGTAAGTTAAAGTAGAGCAGTGGGCGCTGTCCTAATTGGCCGTGCGACGTGCTGTTTTGCGGTCTCCTATTGGTCGAGCGACGTCCGTCGTACGACAATGTTCGCATGACCGTTGCCAATTAGGACAGCGCCCCAGGGATGTGAAAGTATTTTTTTTATGTTTCTCAGTGGTAAACGAGCAGACATGGGTGCCCATAGGCGTATTCAGCATTATATTATCAAAACAATATTATATATTTAGATCTCTTTTCAAAGGGTTTGGGGTTGGCTGGAAGAAATCACATTGTGGGATAAGCCCGCCTTTGCTTTGTAAAATTTCATTTTTTTTTTTTTGTATTTAATTATTATGCAATAAAGAGTTTACATACATACATACATACAATATGCTTAAACTTTCGATCTTATGTTGGGGTGATAAATTAATGATATTGTAACATAATTGACGTTTTGGGTCTTAAAGCCGGGGTGTACCGTATGAAATTTTTGTCAATTGGTTCTTAGATGCTGTGTTGATGTGTGATGTTGATAATAAATAAGTAACTTAGAAAATAAATAAATAATAAATATACTTGGCCAATTCCCACAGCGCCATCTAGCCCCAAAGTAAGTAAAGCTTGTGTTATGGGTGCTATATAGATAACTGATAAACTTGTTATATACTTTTAAACTAGATAACTGATAAACTACTTATATACTTTTCTTATTATACATAAAACACCCAGACCCGTAACAGAAATAAAAATTCATCATTTCAATATCTACTTCGCCGGGAATCGAAGCCGGGACCCCTGCGTGACAGACTGGGATGTTAACCAACTGAACCACTCAGGATCTGTATGTAATTGAACTCTTACGACCTTTATGTAACTCCCTTTTGCACTGACCGCCGCGACCTTAATTATCTATGTAGGACAATGAATTTTTTTTTTGCTATACCATTTTGTACTGGAAAACTTTTACTTTAATTGACCATAACTTATTTCTCACAACGATTCGAGAATTGTCGCCATAGTAAAAGTTGTAGAAAATAATAAATCCTTTTCAATGACATATCGCTCAATATTATGGCCGGACCTCCTTTGTTTATTTTTTTGTCGTGCCGGTGCCGTGCCGTTTTTGGTGTCTTGTGGCAATAAATGTCTTTAATCTTATTTTTATTCATATTATTATTCTAACCCCTTTCTGCAGAGAACAACCAGTAACACCGACCACCACAGTGACCTGGAGCCAGTTTGCGCGCGACCCCCTCCCAGGTCACACGTTTTCCTTCTGGGACTGGTACTACAACGCCGTCAAGATGACCAAGTTGTACTTGAGGGAAATGTGGCAAAAAAAGTGCGTACCTATCAAATTAGAACCTTGCCTATCTGCCGGGTGATTTCGTAAAAGACCTGCCATTCCTAATTATATATCATCTTGGCGTTAATGTCCCTGTTATGCTCTCGCGCACGAGGACCCGTGGTCCGCCTAAACTAAGGTCCAGGATTTGGCAGATCAGGTAATTACAGTGTAGCGACTGCCATCTGATCTCCGTGACCCTGCTACCAGGGGAACCTGACCAGATTGGGTCATGGTTACACATTCAGTCGCCTCAATGTGCAGGTTTCATATGTTTTCCCTTAACGTAAGAGCATTGGTAAGTATTCAACTATTGTACATAACTTAGAAATGAGTCATTGGTAGATACATGGCCGCAGTGTGATTCGAACCCGGTACTTCTCGTACCCGGAACCCGGCGCTTAACATCTGTAAGAATCGCATGGGTATCTTTGGTAGATACCATAGTTTCAACTCCTTATTTCTCACGCAGCATGATAATAGGCTTCATATCGAAGCCGGACGCCGAGGGCCTCCTCGCTGGAATGGCTCAGGGCACCTTCCTCATCAGGTTCTCCGATTCCACGTGTGGGGCCATCACTGTCGTTTGGATTGAGGGTGAGTGAGACCATTATCATCGTCTTAGCGCTTATCCCGGCCTCTGCCGCTTTCCTACCCATTCTTCTCCACTTCGCCCGGTCTTTATATTCCTCGCGTCGTAAGCCGTTGGCTCTCGCATCCGACTCAGCGATGTCAATACATGATGGTGAGTGTGATACTTTCTCTATTAACTCAGCACACAGTCAGACTTAAATTGTTATAAATAAAATAAAAATAAATAAATATTCGTGGACAAATTCACACAGCGCCATCTAGCCCCAAACTAAGCAAAGCTTGTGCTATGGGTGCTAGATAACTGATAAACTACTTAAATACTTTTAAATACATACTTATTATATATAGAACACCCAGGCCCGTAACAGAAATTAAAATATGACATGGGATCGTTCAAGAGGTATATTAGAGGTGTCCTTAGAAGCGCTCAACGCATTGGTAGCACCCCTGGTGATGCTGATGTCCATAGGCGGCGGTGACCACTTTCCATCAGGTGGCCCGCATGCCTGTTTGTCTGCCGGATAATAAAAAACATTAAAAAAATAATAATAATAACAGGGTCACAAAGGTCAGACAACAGTTGCTCCACTGTAATTACCTGAGCTGCCAAATCCTGTATCATGGTCAGTGCGGACCCCGGGCTCTCGTGCGCGAGAGCATAACCGGGACATTAACGTCAAGATAAAAAACACAAAAAACATACAAACACAACAGACAAAGAAGCAGGCGGCCCTATCACTTACAAAGTTTTGTTATAGACAACCTTAGGATAAAACGTGTATATTGCATTCCCAACATTCAGATGTCCGAATGATGATCCAATCATCATTATCAACGCGTGGGTGATGTGCCTGGTATTGCAAACGTCCATAGGCTGCGGTTACTGCTTACCATCAGGCAGGCCGTAAGATTGTTTGCCACCATGGTGGTATAAAAAAAATATTAAAAGTAATTATCTGAGCTGCGGTGGAACAAGGCGGACCCTGGGCTCTCGTGTGAGAGAGCATAACCAGGACATTAACGCCAAGATGATGATTATGTGGCCGCATGGTGGCCGGCAGAATAGAATAGCACCAACCCCTTACACTCGTGGGTGTCGTATGAGGCGACTAATGTTCTCGGGGCAAAAGTTCTGGAGTCTCCCGACAATGGGCAGCAGCGTTTTCCTTTTCTATATTTACAACACTGCGATTTCTAATACAAGCATGGAGATTATGGCAATAACCTCCCCCTAAGTCTACAGTAGACTATTATGGGCTGTGATTATGATTATAATTTTATTGCATTCCCAGCCAACGACCAAATCTTCAGTCTAAAACCTTTCACCACGACAAATCTCGGTGCGAGCGGCCTACCCGACCGGCTACTGGACCTAGATGAGTTGGTCACGCTATATCCCGACATCAGCAAGCAACAGCTGTATGAGTTTGTGAAGAGTGATCAAGGTAATACATTTAAAATATATCATGAAATTTTGAAATTTTTCGATTGATTTGAAATGGCAAATCCGATTACAATGAAACTTTGTAGGTATAATCATAAAACATTGAGCTAACTGCTGCATACGATTTTATTTTGATAACTACTCACTTCATAAAATTATACCTGATTAAAGAGGCAAAATTGACACAAATTAAAAAGGGTATTTTCAATCATTTTTAAACTTAAAATATATTGTTTAAATATTTTTGGAGACTAATCGATATCTAAATATACCAACTTTTAAAAAAAAAGATTTTGATCTGTTATACACAATTAAAAATGTATGAGCAAATATATATAGGGGTAGAGCTCGTCTAAGCTGAAATGAAGCGCCCCACTATCGCATTAACGCACACAAGCAAATTTAAAATATGGACGCAATACATATACAAATGACGTTGTAATTGGTTATTCAGTTGCCGGTGAGACTCAAACGTAGGAGCACGCGTCGTTCGATTGAGCAGTCGACGCTCCCACACAGATGAAGTGTCGTTATTAATATTTGCACTCACACATCGAAATCAACTAATTAAGTAGTGGGGCGCGTCATTTCAGCTTAGACAAGCTCTACCACGACTTCAGGTTACTTTGACACATTGCGGAAAAATGAGCCTACTAAATTTATTTTACTGGCAATAATAAACTATATTGAGGAAATATAACTTGACGCTATTGAGTAGTCTATAACCTTAATAAGCTACCTTCGTTATTACACAATTTCAAATTAGTCGTTTTATACTGTCAAAGTTTGGTGACAACGTCCACTAAGTCAAATGTTGACTTATTTGACAAGAATCATAATTCCAAGAAGAAGGTCTAGGTCTTTTTCCGAAACGTCATTATTCTAATTTTACAATCGGGACATGGTAGTTTCTTTTTCCGTCACGTTCCTTCTCATCTATGTCCCATTATTGGCGACATTCATATTCTGACACGGAATACTACATCCTTCTGGTGTTGCTACATAAAACGCAGAACTAGCGCCACCATTGACAGGTCACCTCTGTCTCCGGTCAAGAGCTATATTTGCGAGAAAAACGCCAATTTCATGGGACCCAATATTTATCTACTTGGCTGCGTGGTGTCCGGCTGAGTATTTCCCGAACCCTTCGACAGGGTGTGATAAACGACGACTAATTTCTTCGACCAGGAAATGGGCAGGGAGAGTGCTAGAGTGAGGGCCACGAGACTTTGCACCCGGCTGAAAGTCTACTAAACTAACTTATTTTGACTGACAATGTCTCAACTTAAGCCACAGTACACAAAACAATCAGTAGGTCGTTTTCATAGGAAGTTTAGGTTATTTTCATTCGCGCAATTTATTTATTTGTTTATTTTTTACTTATTCGCATGACATTAGCCGCGTAGTCGGCAATGTTCACAATTGACTAATGAACTACAAGTTAATATACTTTCGCGTCATAAATTCATGATTGTGGCGCTCTAAAAATACAAACAATCTTCAAAAGAAACACATTACGGCGATCCTCCTGCGCTTCATAATGGGGGATGCCCAAGCCGTTTTGTTTGTTTGTGTTATTTGTTAGGGTTTTATTTTTAGAACTGTTTTGGCTTTTTATGTGCGACGACTACCACCGGATACGCACGATCTGACATGAAGACGCCGATTTGACAGAGCCTCGCTCTTCTGTCTGTCGGTATCACGGGGATCACGAGCACAATGTGAGATTGGCTTGGAGCCCCTGAGATGATGGTGGGCTCCGTATCCCCCATAAGTCCTACCTCATTCATCATCATCATCATCTTGGCGTTCCGGTTGCGCCCCCGCACAGCACGCGAGGGCCCAGGGTCCGCCTTCCTGCTATTCTTGGCCCACCTTGCTCGGTCTTCGGCGTCCCTAGTGGTGAGCTTATTGGCACGCATATCGTTCTTGACTACGTCAAGCCATCGCTTCTTGGGCCGGCCTCTCCTTCCCGTGCCCGGCGGGGGCGGCATGGCCAGACACTTGTTCCCCACATAACTTGCCGGTCTGCGCAAGACGTGGCCATACCATCGAAGGCAGCACTCTTGCACCTTATCTGCGATGTTACGGACGCCAATGCTACCCCGAATGTGGGCGTTTCCTCCAAGTCCAACCTCATTAATATGACACAAATCAACCCTATCGAGATAAGGAATGTGATCACTTTCTCATCGTCATTATCGTTCAACATTTTCTCACAAAGCTCGAAACAACTACCATCCGTTAGCCACGCTCCCATAGCCTCCATCAGGCCGGTAAGCAACCGTAAAACTCTCCTATAGGCTCCATCAGCCCACAATCACCGACAAAACACAATCACCTCCATCCGGTGATGCAACAAACTTTGAGAAAACAAAACTATCACACAAATCTCATAAAAACCCTTGCTCGACACTCGCCACGCATTGAGCCAGCTTCCCAGACAGATCAGTCCAACAAAGTCCCCATCCAGGCCAAACCAAGTCACAATAACATAGTACAAATGGTTCTCGGTCGAACCAAGTCACAGGTTTATCGTTAGCCACTCAAAACAAAACTATCCACCGTCAATCAGTTCACCTGTTCGTAATTACTTTTTTTTTTGTTACATAACTTGATACCAACATAAAATTACGTTACTAACCAAACTGCCTTTTTTTTATTTTTTTTATGTCGTAGTATTAGAAGAAACATAATCGGTGATCCCACTTTTACCGCAGATATCTTCTTTGGGAAACTACGACTACAATAATAAACATTATACTGAAATAGGGTAAATTTAGTTCCAATTTCTCCGGTTAAATGTAAACAAACACGCCAACAATTTTTTTTCGATACTTGTTGGCACCCTTCCGCTCGCATAAAAATTGCGAAGATCTGTACGGGGTCATTATTGTGATTGTGCACATTCGAAGCCTCTATGAAGCGTACTCTAAGACACAGCATCCTAAAGTACACCACCTAATTGTTCTACAAACTCACTGCTACGCCATCCCTGCCACACTGTTATTATCAAATATTTAGTCAAACAGCCGCAGCGGCAATTTGCTCGCCGAGATACTAACAACTTGGAGAAACTAATTGTAACCGGTACCGAGGAAGGCAGAAGACCAAGAGGCCGAAGCCCCAAGCGATGGCTCAACCAAGTGTCGGAATGTCTGGAAATGACTGTGAGCGTGGCCCTGCAACAGGCCACCGACCGCAACTCATGGAGAACGTCCTTGCTACGTCGACATAGTCACGATCCTTAGCATTGAGGGACCGATTGAGGAAGAGAAGTCAATCAGCAGCAGCACCACCATAACTATGCTTACTTACTCAATTTATAAAAATAATAGGACTATGCTTTGAAGTATTTCTTATTCTTGTTTTCCGATAACTGACGTGACGTTGGTAATACGTAAAATCGTAGCGTATTAGCAACCATGTTTCAAGATGGTAAAATAATCTTAGATTAAATGTCAATTTTTACTTTAAACACTGTGTATTGTAACATTAAGAGGGATTTAACATAATTCTTACCATTGTTGTGAAGTGATTTTCTTTTCTCAGTAAGAAACGATCAGACAGCCCACATTAACCATAGGTACCCGCAAAAGCAAACATTTATTAAACTTGGCGGTAGTTTTTGACACCTATACCAAGAAATTGTAACACTGACGGTAACTGACGTTGTTTATGTTTTGTTTATATTCTTTCTATTTATAGTTTCAATAAATACCTAAATAAACCTGCCGTTCTCTCTACTAAGGGTATCAAAAGTGTTTCAGTCAGAATACTTTTCTGAATTATCAAAGTAAATAACTCATAACATCCGCATGGGGAGCCTCTAATCACCTCAGGTTTTAACCAAATAATAATTATGTGTAGGACTTACTTATAAATCCCCCAATCTCTCTACACTGAAGTCTTTGTCTTATATCTCGGGGTGTTTGGACTCTTGGCTGCGCTCTGAATGCGTTAAATCATTTTACATTTTAAGCAGGCAACTCAGCTGGATCGAGTAATCACTTTCCTTTTATTATTACGGTTCAACGTTAAAGGGGGGTTAAAATGGTGATAGGCCTTGGTGACCTGTATTTGCTAGGGTATAGGTTAATAAATACCGAGATAGAGCCAGTAGCGTACGTTCATGTGTGCAAAAATGAACTATCGGCGCGCACCATAAAGTCCTATCGTACACGTCCACGCCCTCGTTAGCCTGCCGCCGCGGACTGGCGAGGGGCTCATAGCAATATGGGCCGTACCTCCTGGGCAATGTTGTATGTCAAACAAGCTTTGCACATTACCTCCTACCTTGTGACTGCAATAGCAAAGTATGAAGGGCAAAGGCGAGCCGTCGGCGCCTCAAATCCGACTTACTAGCTAAGGGAGACAACCCTGACAAAAAAACCAGTGTGGGGCCCGAAAGGGCCTCCCCAGACCGTAAGCCAGCGGTTTTTCTCGTTGGCCCGGGGATCTGAGCTTCGCCACTTGGATTATGAGGAAGGCAACCTCTATAAACAATGTCCCTAAATCCTATGGTAAGGTGCGTGCCTAGAGGATGTATGGCTGTTAGGTGGATCAGTCACAAGCGACCAAACTCAGTGTACCAGGCGACCCGCTGTTTTAATTAGCCTTCTCTTCGGGAATGGGCGTCACCCCGAGAGCGACCTTTATTCGACCCTACTCGTGGGAACATCATGAATACTAAAAATGGCAATTTTAATGAATCAGTAAATCTAACTCAGGAGGGTACCGGAAATGCCGGAGAATCCCTCCCTGAGAATACCTCAGGCAGCTCCACAAATTCTGGGAGGAGCAATACACCCCAATCTGCACCACATGAAAATAATAAAAAATACGTGCAACAGGCTTTCCACCCAAGCCTATTCCTACAACGACCTAGATCTTCGTCGCTGGGAAACGTTACAAGTATCAGGCGAGACCTACCCCCTCTGCCACCTGAGGAGAAGCAGGCTGACAATAATGACCAAAACAAAGTTTGCCATCCCACCTGGCAAAGAGTACCTACACAACGTAACTCTAAAAGAAAGATGCATATGCATTATTTACCAAGCACAAAAAGACACACTAGCTCTTCACAAGTCGAGATCAGCACATCAAACAGATATAGTAACCTACCGATGGATGTTACAGATGATCTATCAGAAGCTACAGAAGATCAAAATCAGACTACCCAGAGCAAGAAGGTACATAAACCGCCACCGATAATCCTCTATGGCATAGAAGATTTATCTTAATTAACCGAACTGCTGAATACAGGTGTGCCCAGTGGTACCTACTCTTACAAAATTATCAACAGAGATCAACTTAGAATTGTAACAAAGTCAACAGAAATATATAAAGAATTAATAGAACACATCCGAAATAACGGTCTCATTGGTCATACCTTCACTCAAAAAGAAAAAAAGTGCTACAGAATAGTGATAAAAAACCTGCACCACACTACACCTAAAACGGCAATAATAGAAGAAATAGAAAAAACTGGCAACAAAGTTAGAGGTGAGATCATATGTGCAATCTCTAAAAAAACGAAGAAACTGTTAAATATGTTCTTTGTGAATGTAGAACCAAGCCCAAATAACTCAGAGGTGAAAAACATAGAATTTATTTATCACACAAGAGTCACGATTGAAGATCCCAGGAAATCCCATGATATCCCGCAGTGTGCCAGGTGTCAACAATATGGACACACAAAAAATAATTGTATGCGTCCTTATCGATGTGTTAAGTGTGCGGAAGCGCACAAAACCACAGATTGCCCTAAGAAGGATAAAAATACGCCAGCTACCTGTACACTTTGCTTTGGCGATCATCCAGCCAACTACAAGGGCTGTCAAGTATACAAAGAGATACGTGCGCGAAAGGCGACGCAGATGTCTAATACCAAAACAAATCCAGCACTAAGAAATAAAAACAAGATCCCTCCTCCGCCGCCAATCGAAGAATTCCCACCACTGAATACACAGCAGTATTCTGTACAACACACTAATAACGCTTCTGCTAATAACAGACAGGACCCACACCATACCATGACCTATTCCAGGGCAGCTAGAAGCAGGGAGCTGGACAAAAAATCAGAGGAAATACAGCCTCAGCCAACAAATTTGCTTGAACAAATCCTTATCAGGCAAACAGAAAAAATGGATATACTCCTTTAACAAATGAGCACCCTAATGGGGCTTCTCACGACACTCATAGCCCAGCAGCGGAAATGAAATGGAAATGGAAATTTTTTACGTGTTGCTACATGGAACATAAACGGCCTAGCTCCTAATAAACTGGAGGTAGAACTATTCCTTAAGCACAATAGAATAGATATTCTACTAATCTCGGAGACTCACTTGACTGACCAGAAAATAATCAAGATCAATGGATACAGTATATATTATTCTAATCACCCTGACGGTACGTCCCATGGGGGAGCTGCTGTAATAATAAAGGAAGCTATAAATCATCACTTCCTCGTCGACATCAAATACCCATTCCTGCAAGCTGTGGTCATAGCAGTAGATGACTGGCAGGGAACACTTAATGTTGCTGCAGTGTACTGTCCACCTCGGCATAGAATCGACGAACATATGTTTACCGACTTTTTTAGTAAACTTGGGAGTAGATTCATTTCTGGTGGAGACTGGAACGCTAAAAGTACCCACTGGGGTTCCAGGCTTACTACAACGCGAGGTCGAGAACTCAAGAAGGCAATTGATAAAAATCTCCTCGTTGCACTTACGACTGGCGAGCCAACCTACTGGCCTACGGACCCCAACAAAACTCCAGACCTTATAGATTTCTTCCTCACTAAGGGAATGTCTGAAACGTATACCAACACTGAATCTTGCCTGGACAGTGCCTCCGACCACACGCCCGTATTGTGTACGATAAGTACCACTGTTATCTGGAGGGAACCACTCGAGACTTTGTACAACAGTAAAACTGACTGGGACTCTTTTCGGGACTATATCGACGAAAACGTAAATTTGTCATTTCCTCTCAAAACCGAAGACGACGTTGATAACGCAACTTAGTATGCCACTAACCTAATCCAAAGAGCGGCTTGGCTATCGACTCCTTACCTAGGCCACAAACAGAAAATCCAAAATACCACCCTGGAAATTCAAGAAATGATAGTTACCAAGAGGAAGCTAAGACGGCAATGGCATATGAGTAGAAATAGTCAAGACAAAAGAGCACTCAACAACGCGCAAAAGGGAGAATAACACCTTGCAAGATAAGCTAAGAACTCTGTCTCCTCACAAAGCTGATGATTATACCCTGTGGAAAATGACAAAAACCCTGAAAAGGCCAAAAGAACACATTGCTCCATTAAGACTATCCAATGGTAAATGGTCAAGGAAACCAACTGATAAGGCAGAGTTATTCGCTAAATTTTTAAAGGAGGCATTCAAACCCAACGAGCCTGATCCTCTATGCTCTGAAAAGGAGATTGATGACATCTTGAACAGGGACCAACAAATGTCACTGCCATTAAAACTGGTAACACCAGCAGAAGTGAGGAACTGTATACGGCGATTAAAAACAAAGAAGGCACCAGGCTTTGACTTGATTACAGCAGAGATACTAAAACAATTACCGAGAAAAGGAATAGTTCTCCTAACGATCTTGTATAATGCAGTCCTAAGGTTACAATATTTTCCGTTACTATGGAAAACGTCCATTATAAATATGATTGCCAAACCTGGTAAACCACCTACTGAGGTGGGCTCGTATAGACCCATAAGTCTTCTCTCTGTTTTGTCCAAACTATTTGAGAAGCTTCTTGTGCAACGACTCCATCCTATACTAGAGGAACAAAAAGTGGTACCGAATCATCAGTTTGGGTTCCGAGCGCACCACGGGACCATTGAGCAGATACATCGTGTGGCACACACCATCCGCCAATCACTGGAAAGAAAAGAATACTGTTCTGCAGTATTTTTGGACGTACAACAAGCGTTTGATCGTGTGTGGCACAAGGGCCTTCTGTGTAAACTAAAAATGTGTCTACCGAGTACCGCTTACCTGCTCCTAAAATCGTATCTACAGGACCGAATATTTCAGGTAAAGATTGGGGACTCGTTTTCGTCTATCTACCACATAGAAGCTGGAGTTCCTCAGGGGTCAGTACTGGGCCCAATTCTGTATACAGTATACACAGCTGACTTACCCAATTCCGACGAGGTGGTGATCGCGACCTACGCCGACGACACGGCAGTACTGTCATGCCATGAAAACCCTAACACAGCGTCTGAAAAACTTCAAGAACATCTGGACGAAGTTGAAATATGGCTTAAAAAATGGCGAATAAAAGCGAGTGCTGCAAAATCCACCCATGTAACATTCACATTAAAAAGAGGAGATTGCCCACCTGTGAAACTAGATGGAACTGTTCTACCCCAGCACACTACAGTCAAATATCTGGGGATGCATCTGGATAAAAAGCTCACCTGGAAAGATCATATCAAGGCTAAAAGAGAACAGGCGAATAACAAATTTCGGGATATGTACTGGTTAATAGGCAGACAGTCCTCACTCAGCCTTGAAAACAAGCTCTTAATATATAAATGTATCATAAAGCCAGTATGGACTTATGGCATTGAACTCTGGGGATCGGCAAGCCACTCCAACATCGAAATTCTTCAGCGATTCCAAAACAAAGCCTTAAAGACGTTGGCTAGCGCACCATGGTTTATAAAAAATACAGAAGTACATGAATATCTAGAAATGCCCACTATAAAGGAGCAGATAGACAGATCCTGTAAAGCCTACAAAGACAGACTGGAATGTCATAGGAATAAATTAGCTTCAGCGCTCTTGGATACTGACAAAAGTATATTCCGATTAAAGAGAACAAGACTAGCTTCAATCTGAAAATAGCTAATACTGAGTGAGATGTCACATAATAGGATGTGCTAAATCTCTAATGTCGATTATGATGTTCAACTAATTTAATTATAGCTTACTGGCTGATTGTAAATGGACAAAAAAGGGAAAAAAAAAAAAAAAAAAAAAAAAAAATTACGGTTCAACGTAGCGTAGCTGCATTTTCTTTGTCACTTTACAGTCAGCCTAATACTTATTAATCTGTATAAATACACATGTACGAGTATCTACCTATAAAGAGTAGATATAATAAACATCATTTCACATATTGTGATTTGGCCGTAAGCAAGTGATCGTCTAGTTATCGATTTAAATTTTTGGACCCATTACGTTGTGTATAAATTCTGAAAAACGTCACAAGGAATATTAAGTTTATAACAATACTCTGTAAATCAACCACATGAATATTCGGAAATATTTACAAATGAATAAGATTTCAGTTCACATAAATAAAATCAAAATCCGCACAAATGAGACATAAATTCGCGTAAATAAATTGATTAAAATGTAATCCACGCAAATCGAAATAGTCATACAATTTATAAATTGCGCCCAAAAAATCAAACAAGGTATAAAGTAAACATGCGACTTAGCTTCGACAGCTCTCGAAACGGCAAACAGGATTCTTCTTTCTTCTGTGGCCACTCTAACCCTATTTTTTGCGAAACCCTAAAGTTATCTAAATAATATGGAATTAGGACCTTTAGGTCTCGGAAACCTACCTAATCGAAAGGATTAAACTAAGACTCCCATCCAACCTAACATCTCAGGCCTACAGCATCGTGGCTGGACTACATTCCCAGCCTACGTGCCGTTCCAGTGAAACCTTTGACATGAATCGGCCCTATAACTTATTTTTAATCCTTTCAAACCATCACACGTATTCCGATCGTCTCGTTAAGCCTTACTATGGTCCCACCTATCGACTCACAAGTCATGGAGACAATTTTTTTAATTTAATTTAATTCGCGCGTGTTTGTTTTGTGCCTACTGTGAGGGACGCTAACGACTCAGACCAGGTTTCGATCCAAACTCGAGATTCATGTCCGTAGGCAAATGTTATTAAAGCTTTAAAAGCACAAAGGTACTTAAACGGAACATGGGTCTAAATCGTACCAGAATTCGGCGGCAAACCTAGACGTAGACTTAGTTAGAGCGCCTAGGCCATCGAAGACAAAGTCGGGTTCGTGCGCCAACTCATTCTCTTAGAGTGTATTCGATGTCACACCCGAACCTGTGTCCCAGGTTAGTTTCTATTGTTTTTTATTCAGTGAGGGTGAATACTGATGATATGTAATTTGGTAATATTTTTCTTTGAAATTTGTGTTTTAATCACCTTTTACACTTACATTGAAATCTCTAAGAGCCCTACTAAATACTCTTAACTACCACAAAAGTAATGAGAATGTAACTTACGCTTAGGAAACTTAGAAACAAAGATAAAACCAAAACAAACCAAATCACTGACACTACGGAGATAAAGACATAGATAGAGAACGAAATAAACGTCACAAGCTAAAAATAACACAAAGTAATAAAGCACAATGTAATTGAACAAATCACATGCGAGTTGTAATGAATTTTCTAGTGGAAATTTGCAAAACCTGGGGTTTCTTAGTTACGGTAATGGATACAATAATGTTCACGCGACGCGCCCCAGGGGCTGACTGTCTCGTTTCTACTACCCTGGCCACCTTGCTTCGAATCCTTATCTTCAAAATTCCCACAGTTCAATATTTCAAACAAACAAAAAAATCAAATACTTCTAATTTTATGAGGTCTAAGCGACTGGTCTCATAACGTTCGCACATCCATAAATTTCACAAACTGTTCCTGATAAATTGAAAATAGTTAAATGTTACGAAGAAACTTATATTTCTGACAGCCAGACTATTAAATATGGAGTTCCTCAAGGTAGTGTTTTTGGACCTTTATTATTCTTAATATTTATTAATGACATTGTAAAATCAAGTAAATATCAAATGACACTTTTTGCCGATGACAGTACAATATTTTTTGACCACAATAATAACATTGATTATCAATTAGAAATAAATAATACTTTAAATAATGTAATAAACAGGCTTGACATGAATAATCTAAAAATTAATATTGAAAAAACTAATATAATGCAATTTACACAAAGAAAAAAGACCGACACGCTAAAAATTATACATAAAAATCAAACAATAACCGAAACACAAACAGTTAAATTTCTAGGGCTCTATGTAGACAACAATATGACATGGGTAACACATTCACAAGACGTATGTAAAAAATAATATAAGTTCTCATTTGCCTTATATAAGTTATCCAAAGAAGCAGACCGGCAAACAGTCCTAATGTCATATCATGGATTTGTGACTTCAACTTTGCGATATGGCATAATTTTTTGGGGCAACTCTTCAGAGAGGGAAACTGTGTTTAGGGCTCAAAAAAGGTGTATTAGGGCAATGTGTGGCATCAAACCTGTAGACTCCTGCCAGCCCCATTTTAAATCAATGAAACTGTTAACATTTCCGTGCCTGTACATATTGGAGTGTTGTGTATTCGTGCATTGCAACCCAAACATATTTAAAAAGAAGCCTGTAGTTGACTCCATTAAGCTCAGACCCAGAAACATTATGATAGAGACATGTTGCTGCAAAACAGCAATGATGAGTAAAAATATTACTGAATTTGGTCCCAAACTGTATAACAATCTACCAGAATTTGCAAAATCTCTAGATGTTAAAAATTTCAAAGTATTTTTGACTAATTTGCTAATTGATAAATGTTATTATGATATTAATGATTACCTTAGTGACATCAATTTAAGACAACTGTGACATTTGGCTATTTTAGCATTCTATTTGGTACAAATAAATTTAATTTTTTTGTTTTTTGTTTTTGGGCGATGACATTATTTTAATAATTCAAATTGACATATTTTATTGACACTTTATGGAATAATGATTAAATTTGAATTTTTATTACTTGACATTATTTGTATATTTTATTGACATTTTATGGAATAATTAATACATTTGAGTTGTTATTATTTGTCATTGTAATTTAATTATTTTAACTTAAGATATTTAATTTCAATTATTTGACATACTGAATTTTAGTGATTTGACATTTATTTAATTTGCTTTTTAATTTTATTATAAACAATCAAGTTTATATGCAACTTGTAATATTTAGTATGCTTTACGGCGCATCATGGAGCCGCTACCATTATTATATTACCACCTTTATGTACCTGTGATGACTGAATAAATGATTATGATTATGATTATTATGAACAGCTAGGGATGTATTACCCACGACAATTTATTTATTTAACGAGTCGATTAAATTTAAATAACACAAAGAAAAATACGCAAGCAAATGAATTCGATGTGAAATTCCTTTAAACCAAAAGTTATAGTGTAGGGAAGTATGAGAAACCAATATAATGACATTTTAGGTGCTATAAACTCGACGTAATGTTAAATTAGACCGAGTATAGATTAATACCGAGGTTTAATTTCCATGAAGCAATTAAATTTGAGTCATCAAATAAGTAGATTAAAAGTAAGTTGTAGACTCGTTAAAAATTTGGTTGTACTTTAATTCAATTATTAATTTCGATATTTCGTTGAAACGTATCTATATATTCACATCACTATCACTTGTGGGTATTTTTTCATGTGTCCCATAACTTGTCGCCCAACATTTAAAATATTCCCGATATTCTGCCTGTCGTTCAGCTAATCAATAGCGTAAATTTATTACGTGCTTTTGAAGTAAAATATTTCTCTTAACGTCAAATTAATTGATTAAGTTTATTACAAAACCAAGTTTTGGTTAAGTATTTGAGAGCATTTGTTAAAAGAAATCATGATAAGCATACATATTTTAACCACACACTGCTCTGTGTATGATATGCCTATTCATTTCTAAGTCTATAAACTATAAACATACGATATATAAATGAATTGTACGGTGACGAGCTCATGGTACATAGTGATCGTTACAATTACCATATCTTGGGCGTTGCGTTCGTCATCACCGCTTCTGATGTCGTTGCGTCAAGGAAAGTGGTGTATCAGGATCATTGTCATCAGGGTGGTGATATCAGTATTGGGTCGTATTCGTACAAATAAATTAAAGAATGGGTTCAAATTTACTCCACTGTATTTATTCCACTTCATTTTTGCAAATCACTTATAATTTTACTTAAAATCAGAGAGGTATTACAATGTAGGCAGATGAGGTAATTTACATTATCATTTTAAAGGTTATTTTAAAATTACTTTGTTTTCAAACGTAAACAACACTTTCTATAAACGAAATGTGGAGACAGTTTCAAGACGTGTTCACTCCTCGGCGGTCGCGCCAAGACTGCCCGCCACTCCGCCCGAGTCGTGCCGTCGAGACTCTGTCAGCACGGTGGGAACCAGGCGGCGCACTCCCACTTTCTTTTTCTGCGTCATGAGTCCGTACTATTGACCTATTTACCGGATCCGTCATATATAACATTAAAAATTCCCATTCATACCCAATATTTTTATCGGTCGTACCCAGTGATGTACCCTCAAGATGGTTTATCTACCACTTACCAACGGGTGAGATAGCGGTCAAATGCCTCTATTGTTTAGTATAAAAAAAAACTAACCTGATCTCAATATTTCCAGTACCAGTCTCCTCTACGGGATATATAATCTGGAAGACCAGGACGGAAATTGTGACAAGTCCGTCTCCGTCCATCTCATATGATGTAGCTACGGCCAACCAAAAAAGTGATAGACCTCATGGCACTGGTCGCTAAGGGTGATCCTTTTAAGACTTTGGGTGGTAGACTATATTTTTCAACGCCTGTACCTACACTGTCATGAATATGTGAAAAATTGGGTTGAAACATAAGTGCGGTTATGTTAACATGTTTCATTATTGCACCTGAACAACCTAAAATAGGAAAAAATTGCGAATATAGGGTCTGTTCGTTACCTAAATTTTATTTTGAAATTAAGTATTTATATTTTAATACACTCATTTTTTGAGTATGTAATATTTCGAGTAGTTGGCGAAGATGACTTACTGATTGTTTCTGTACACTGTGGTTGACAACGGACAAGGACTAATAATAGGGACGCTTTGACATAACTGGCTCAAAATAACCCGTAATCTATACTTTGTCAAATACTGATAATGTTAATTTGGACAGTTCACAGTAGGGATGGAGTGGTGTAAAATCGTTAAGGAATCTATTCGATTATCGATTATCATTCTCATAGAAGTTGGAATGGATAGTTGCATGGTTATGCTGTATCGGTTTTTATAGCACAAAAGAAATGCATAAGATCAATTTGTCATTTGCAACAAACAGACACTTGTAGACTATATTTTATAAGATTAAGCATACTAACCATGCCTTCCATTTAGATATAGATATGAGATAGCTGTTTTTGTAAAATCAAACATCGATTTGTTTACATTTATCCTTGCTATTAATATTAATTACCGTACCTATTTGGACATTATGTTACAATATCCAATTTATTATTTGTATGCCCATAATACTGCTAAACATGGTGATACAAAATTAATATATTTTCAACAATGTTATATGTACTATACCTGTGTTTACAAATAAAGACATTATGAATTATGTACGTATTATACAAAACAAACAATTTTTATTTCTTGTGAATTATGAATTTCTTAATACTACATTAAAAACCCTTCTACAACGACGATTTTGACACGTGAGTATTTTTATTTGGTCAGTCCGTCGATTCCGTAGAATACGCGCTAGTCGAAATCGTTGTTGTTAAAGGTCTCTTAGGGCGAAATACAAACAATAAATTAGACTTTGTTACAAGAAAAGATATAATTACCTAAATGTTAATTTTACATATTCGATTATTTTATTTGAAAACCGATTTTCGATGGTCTGTTTTTATTCGTTATTCGTGGCACTTCACTAAAGACCAGACCAGTGGTACCAGCTGTCAAAATTATCATAATATTTTAAAAAACTAAGATCGACGGGCGCGCCATCACCTATCAGGACAGTTTCGTGGCCCTCAGTCTACCATTCTAAGCTAAAGTTCATTTATTTATTTAAACTTCATGGACGATGACGTACAAAGGCGGACATAAAGTTACAAAGATTTATCTTCTAGTTAACCAGAAATCAATTGATAAAATGTATAATTAAACAATAAAATAAATTGCATCAAAATAAAGATAAATATCAATACCATATAGCCAAGAGATTATGATAATGTCGTCAGTCGTTAGAGTGCGCCATCTATGGGAATTTGTGGGAAGCGAGCCTTAAAAACGGCTCATTTCGAATTACGAAGATAGACAGAGGTGTAGATGAAGCCCCGTTTGCCCCTACAGCCTTTTATTCCCATTACATTACATAATAATAAAAATTCCCATTCATGCCCAATATTTTTCCCAGTCGTACCCAGTGATATACCCTCAAGATGGTTTAACTACCACTTACCAACATCGTCACTTACCAACAGGTGAGATGGCGGTTAAATGCCGGTCTTGTCTATAAATAACCATAATAATCTTGGCGTTAATATCCCGGTTGTGCTCTCGCGCACGAGGGCTTGGGGTCCGCTTTAACCATGATCCAGGATTTGGCAGATCAGGTAATTACTGCCACCAGGGGAACCTGACCAGATTGGATCATAGTTACGCCATTCAGTCGCCTGAATTTGCAGGTTTCATCACGTTGTTTTCCCTTACCGTAAGAGCATCGGCTAGTATGCAACTAATGTACATAACTCAGAAAACAGTCATTGGTACATGGCCGCAGAGCGATTCGAACCCGGTACCTCTCGCTTATGAGTCGGATACCCTTACCGCTCGGCCACCGAGGTCTTGTCTAATATATAAAAAAAAAACTAACCTGATCTCAAAATTTCCAGTACCAGTCTCGTCTTCGGGATATATCGTCTGGAAGACAAAAACGGAAATTGTGACAAGTCCGTCTCGTGCTGCCACACCCATCACCAACCAGCAACACATGGCCGACATGCAACCGCAGAATAATACTCAAGATATGAACGCATATCATGAGTATGAAGATATTAACTTTAATAATATTGATATGTCAATGCTGGGTGACATAAGCCGGGATGTAAACTTTATGATTAATATGAACGATTTTGTGATGAGTGAAAATAGTAGTAATAATTAAAAGAATAAAATTTCGTTTGTCAATTACTTCTCCAACTTATTAAGTCGATGGACTTAACTCCCACTGACACTTTGTCCCGCCCAGGGACCTAATTCTCGCGCTGTGACATCTCGAATCCGACATTTTTTCTAGACACATATCTCAAATAATGACATTGAAATGTCTATTGCACCCAAAAAGTATTTTCTCAACAATCTTCGACAGTCGTATATTGTCGAAGATCAATTGCAGTGACGTTTTAACCCACGCCACATTTTTTAAAGTAAAAGTTTAAAGTTGCCGTGCTTTTCAGTAGCTGCAGTTAATAACCCTCCCCTTTCGGTTCTAGTATCAGCTCAGTCGGTGTGCCCCTGCACTGGGAGTTACAAGCGGTCAAAGGTCAAGCGGGGTACATATGACCCCACCATACATTCGATGTAACCTTTTTGTGCCAATTACGTTTATGCATTTATTTATTTTATGATTGGTTTACTAGTCACTAGCTAATGCTACGCCTTACCAAGGATCATAATTCGTCAAGTGTGAGTACTGTTCGAAAAAATAAAAGTCAAAAAGACTGTATTTTTACTGGTTTACTCAGCTTTGAAGAGAATTCTAAACGATCACTTGAACGCCTGCAAAGACATGTTTCGATTGCCTAGAGAGATGCGCAAGACAATAAGATAATTTACTCAAGAACCTTCAGAGGGCTCACCTACTGAAATTCACGGGTTCAAAAACGGTGCCAAATATGTCCTGCCTGTCTAAATTGTAAGAAGATTGTCTGTCTAGACTACATAATATCTTACTACGGTGGATATGCAAATGAAGATGCCGACTGTGATTAGTGTTAAAATTTCCGTTAAATTTAGCATAAAGTTTCTTAAAGACATCACATTAGGTATTTCAACAAGTAAAAAAAATATTAATAAGTTGTAATTCTGTATATTTGTTAGTAAGATTACAGAAGCTAAATATTTTGTTATAAATTTTATAGAGCGTTCGTAAATACATAACAAGTTAACTTAAACTCATTTAATATATAATTCCCAAAAATTGATTAAAATATTAAGAATTAAACCATTTTCAAAATCCGGGTCATATTGACCCACCATACAGTCCTTGTACTGATTTTCTACCATACAGACGCCGGGTTAATACAGTTTTTTGGCTAAAGAAAATGTCGAATATGAGATGTCACAGCGCGAGAATCGCTCCCCAGCACAGTTAACACAAGTCTACTCTCGAGCGATAAGTGAGAAAAAGCGCGGCCGCGCGGCCGGCCATGTGAGACCACTCTTTTCTGAGTTATGTACATTAGTTGAATACTAGCCGATGCTCTTACGGTGAGGGAAAACATCGTGATGAAACCTGCACATTCAGGTGACTGGATGTGTAACCATAATCCAATCTGGTCAGGTTCCCCTGGTAGCAAGGTCATGGAGGTCAGATGGCAGTCGCTCCACTGTAATTATCTGATCTGCTAAAGCCTGGATCATGGTCAAGGTGGACTTTTTACATGTAAAGGTCTACTACGACTCCCATTTCAATTCAATCCCAATTGACCCCATGTGACCGGATGCTGTCCCCGTACCGATAAAATTGCGCAAAGTAGGACTTGTTCGAGGCCAAATTCCAGTTCCAAATGATGTATGCGTCGCAGAATACTGCACGATGTTTTTAAGCAACAATGCTTGCACTAGTTTGCGTTTTAAAGGATAAGGTAGCCCGAGTAGTTACCGGTACGAATCAGGTCGCCTATTCCACATAGCAGACATTTTACCAGTTGCTTCTATACATAGTATAAATACTTATAAACGTATATAAAAAATCCATATCCCGGGTTCGATTCCCGAACAGTATACAGAAATATATGCTGGTAAAGTTATTGCAACTTGGTGGACTGATCTGATAAAGAAAGCTACAGAATCCACCATTGTCCAATGTGGCAGCGTCTCTAACCGACAAAAGCAAATGGCTGAGAAGGCAATCCTCGGGAAGATCTGTGACGCAATGGGCATCTCTCTGGGTACCTCGTCTACGCAACCACGACCACTCTGATAAGAGTGTCCGACTATGATGAAGAAAGTTATTGGCATAATCTCCACGCTTGACAGACGGGTTGGAAACGCTGATCTATCGCGGATCTATTGCCTCGAAAATATTATTTTCTAGTCGCCTTGGACGACACACATGAGTGTAAGGGATTGGTGCTATTCTACACTGCCGGACACCACACGGCCTTACGGCCCACAGTCCACTGGACGTGAAGAATCTACTTCCGCTAGTTTGTGCATTTTAATCACAATTATACCTATTATAATACAAGTTAGTGGATCGATTAAAAAAAAAGTAAGCCGTGTATCGAAAAAATGTTTATTGATTATTAAAATACACAATTTGGGAATTTATTTCTTAAAAATAATATCGTCCAAATGTAGACACTCGCGTTTGCGGCACTCATTTAATCGAACAGTAAAATTACTTATGACGGTTCGGCAGGTGGACTCAGTGATAGCTGCCATTTCGTGACGGATCTTTTCTTTTAAACGCGCCAGGGAAGTCGGTTTATTGGCGTATACTTTAGATTTAAGATAACCCCATAGGAAAAAGTCCATAGGGGTTAAATCAGCGCGTGGAGGCCGATTTATGTCACCTCTCCTGGAGATCAATTTGTACCAGAAAATTTCACGAACTCGTGGCAGAGATGTATTGGACGTGTATGACGTTGCTCCGTCCTGCTGGAACCATGTTCTTTGGTTATAGCCAGACAAGTTTTGCAGTTCAGGCACCAAGAAGTCGTCTAACATCTCCACATAACGCTCTGAATTCGTAATAATTGCACGCCCCCTTTCGTCTTCAAAAAAGTAATGGCCGATAATTCCTCGCGCTGACATCGCTACCCATACGGTCACTTTAGGCGAATGAAGGGGTTTCTGATGCTTACGTTTCGGATTCGTTGCACTCCAGTAGCGGCAATTCTTCTTATTTACGTGTTCATTAAGATGAAAATGAGCTTCACCCGAAAACAAAATGTTGGTAAACGTTGAAAAGCGCTCAATTGCCTGATTTATGAAGTCATGCCTCTGACTGGCATCTTGGGGCTTTAATTCTTGCACCAATTGAATTTTGTAGAGGTGCAGCTTTAGATCTTTGTGCAAAATGCGGTGTAATGATGATCTATGCACATTTAAAGCACTTGCACGCTTCCGAATTGAAAGGTTCGGGTCATCACGAACAGACTGAATAATACTCTCCACATTTTCTACCGTTCTTGATGACCTTGGTCGCCCGGATTTTGGGTTTTCCCGCGTTGTACCGGTCTTTTCAAACTTTTTGACCCATTTTCAATAAGAGGAATGCTTGGCGCATCATTTGAGTGGCGAAAACCTCGAATACTGCAGAATCTCCTACGCGCTACAGTCGCCGAATCACCGTTTTTGTAAAACTCTCGCACGCACAACGCGCGGTCTGCTCCTGAGAAACGCTCCATAGCGACTGAATTCCCAAGAGCCAGGCTACCGATTGACATAACCCCCGCGCCCCTCGGATTCGTTGCGTTCACGCAGTAAACTAAATAAATATAAACTTTCTTTTGAGACACCTTGTACATATCATAAATCACACATAATATTATATAATAGAATGACTGATTAGACTTCAGAACAAGATCTGTGAATATAATATTATATATTACCAATATGATCTGAAAGAGTGAGAGAAGATCTGACTCGAGTCAAGCTCGGTATTTGCTAAGCACCCGCCCCGAGACCCTCAGGGAAAAGGTTACTTAGACTCCTCCTCATTACCACATGTACATTTACATGTACAATTGTTTCAGGCCGATTAACCCATAAATTGCATTACATGGGTAATATTATGTCAAAACAATATTTCATTATTTAGGCATTAGATAATGTTATATTATCTGTAAATCTCGGTCTATGAATGTTTGGTATTCTAATTTTAAATTTTATTTTACGTTTAGTCTATTTTATGTTCTTTTCTCTTGCTTTTTGTTGCACCGCCTTGTAATTTTTGTTTATTGCTCTCTGGTTGACTGGTAGAAAAAGCTAGGTACCTTTAAGTCCGCCTTTGTACTGTAATGTGCATGAAGTATTAAATAAATAAATACATTCCTTTTAGCGCGGCGAGTCGTAAAGTACATTTTTCTCATTATAATGTCAAGCTTATAAATACTAAGGTTTCACAATAACAGTATTATGAAACCCTATAATTCACAAGGCATGGAAATGGCAAAGAAACAATGAGCATGAGGTTATCTTCGGAACTACAAAAGATATTTTAAGTGTTTAACTGGGCCAGAGACAACACCTTACTAATTATTGTGACTGAGTTCACTTGGATTTCATTTAAGCTGGCCGAAAAAGTACAGATCGCAGACTGACTTGACTGACTGATTAGTTAGAGAATTTCAAAGATAATGATTTGATGCAGCCATGTGCATATTTTGAACGGTTACTTGTATTTCATTTGGGTTATGAAAATAGCTTCTTCTAGCTATGATACTGATCCACCATCTAGTTCCAAGGCTGGGAGAAGTCTGCCCACTCATCATCTGCACTCCCTAACGAAGGCTCGGGTCTTCACTTAAACACGTTCGAGAACGATTTGGCACAAAAGAAGATATAGTCTTGATGGCCAGTACTCATAGTCAACCAGCCAGTTCCCGAAGTGGACGATATTAATTTTCGGACGACCTCGAGTTTGACAGCCAAGGATATAATACATGAAGACATGATGAAGAATTGGATCCAGCAATTATCTAGAATAAGATGAGCACAATAAATATTAAAATCTCCGCCAACTATAAAATGTGTCCGCATGACAACATATGACGTGCAAAGAATAAAATAACAAAAAGTAAACATTATCGACGAATTAAACACCCTAATGTGATGGAAAAATGACCCCCGTGGCATGGGGGTCCATCTGGATTTTAATTAAATGGAAAACAAGAAGTTACAACGGTAAAAATCCAGACACACACCCTAATACCCTTGTATTTGTCCAAAAACTATTATTACTTTTACCAATTTGATATTTAGAAAACGAGAGATCATTTCCCCAAAAGAATATTATTATACTCTAATCGAAGTTCGATTCGAATAAAACATTTGTAGAACGTAGTTACAACGTAGTCAGAATTTACAGTATTGACTGAGTTTGTATGTAAAAAAAATGGTATAGCTTACATTTTAGAGTATGTTTAGATCGATTTTGGATGTTAGATTAAGAGCTAACTATTAGCAATAAAACTTAATTGGCAACACTGTATGTAACTTCAAAGTTGACAGATTCGCATACAATGTTACCATGACAGTAAAATTAATTTACCACATTCGCATTATAATAGCAGAAGTAAGTTTAGGACGTTCACGTTACATCTGGTTTTTGCTTATATTACTACGTGTTTTATTTAAACACAACATACGTCAGACATGATTGTCAGATCGGAAATCCGAGTCGGAAACAGTTTCTGTTTTTTTATCGGAAGTACCTATTATTTCAATGTTTTCCTTTTTCCGCAGTAATAATTGAAGCAATAGAAGTGTGGGGTCATAAAAGAAACTATCACGTGACTTACCGCACGTAGTACATTAACATGTTATTTATTTACTTTTTCAGTCTTTATTTAAACAACCTTTGTACAATATTACAGATAAAATCGAATGAATTGCACAAATTAGATATAATAGGTTTTTTCAGAGAACATTAAATTGTTTTATCAATATTGATTAGAGTATCGGTAAACAGATAGGAGCCTGCTGGGACCTCACGTAATAATTCATTAGATTGGATGCGTGCTTCTTTTACCAACGAAGAATTAAAATGCGAAACAATTCGCACAAACTCTATTCGTACTTCTATCAATCAGTGACTGCAGACTCGCCTGTGCTTCATGAGTGGTCTTTTTGTATGAGTGCTTCTGCGCCCTGCAGTATTTTATATGCAGATCGTACTTAAGGGTTTTTTATATCACACTTACCTACATATGATCAACAACAAGTTCATAGGGGTCCGAAGTGGTAAGAATAAAAGGAGATGTATGAAAAGAGTTGTGGATATATGCGAGGCTAGGGAGTTGTGTCAGGACAGAGCAAAGCGGCGGTCCATAGTCCCTGCCTACCCCACCTGTGGGACACAGGCGTGAACTTTATGTATGTATGTATGTAAGTTCATATGAAGCAAAAGGTTTTTGTTGAACTGACCACAAGAGTAACAAATACCAGTATTAGTTACACTGAGTATTTTTTTTCTTTACTTTTTACTATAAGTTTCTTCATAACGAACATTTTAGAGATATCTCTTTCATGAACTTTGTATTAAAGCTTGACCGCAAAATTTACAGAGATGACCAGTCAATGGTGGTGATAATGTCGCCAACAATGGGACATGGGTAAAAAGGACCGTAACGTAAAAAGAAACTAACATGTCCCGCTTTTGAAATTAGAAAAAGACCTAGCGCCCTCCTTCATGGAATTACGATTATTGTCAAATATGTCAACATTTCACGTAGTAGATATTGGCGCCAAACTTTGACAGTATAAACAGTCAAATTTTTAATTATGTACAATGATGAAGGCAGCTTATTGAGGTTATAGACTACTCAATAGCGTCAATTTATATTTCCTCCGCATAGTTTATTATTGCCAGTAAAATAAATTTAGTATGCTCATTTTTCCGAAATCTGTCATAGTAACTTGAAGTCGTGGTACCCCTATATAAGTTTGATCCACTAACCAACAAATAAAATAGTTGATAAAAGAGTTTGCTGAGAGAAGTAGCACTGATTGCATTGTCTCACTTGTATTTTTCGATAAATATTTTATGAGGGAGTAATTTTCTTAATATGCTTTGCTACTAAGCACCTAATAATTGTACGTATTTTTTCTCTGTGCTAATGATGACCTCTATGTCAGTACCTATAACACTATTTCACACATTATCGTGAGTATTAAAACAAAATCATGAAATCGATAATAATTCGTGCAATTGAATCGTGCAAGAATTTTCCCTAATTATCGGTTTTTACAACAATCAAACAACACACACATCGCTTTGTCGGGTACTGGCGCAAAATAACTTAAATCCAGTCCGTAAAACAAATTAATAAAAAAGAAGTTGTCTGGAAGTAGAACGATCACCATTATTGGGATTATTGGCGGGAAAAGAACACCCAATCAAGCTAATCTAAACTTCGCATCGCATTAATCATTATTAATAATTGTTAGCAACTTTGAAAACAAAACAAAAGAAAATTATTTATAACCCAAATTAAAAGAACCCATTTTTCAATTTGAGGCGGATATTCTCTTGTGGGTATGGGTTTGTAAGCTGCAATAAAACCGGTCAAACTGTGTTCGAGAACGTTTATTGCACAAACACAACACAATTACACATGAAACCATGAAATTACAATAAGAAAACTTATTTATTTTATTTTATTTATTTATTTGATATACCATCGACAGTAACACAGTACAATAAAAATAATAGTAGTACATGTTTTAGACAGCGCGAACTATCTTTACAGGTATACACAGCATTTACAACATGCACGCTACTTATCGATACCTAAACTACTTAACATATCACATCATGGAAACACACACCCATGCTATGCAACAAAAACCACTAACAGCTACCATATTTGTTATAAATTATTCTCCGATACACACTATACTTACAGTGAAAGATGTCAATGTAATCAACAATAATATTGTACGTATCCACAAGACGGTTCATGGGTGCGGAAATATTTGTTCTCATCAATGACGAACGTACGCTTAAGTGGGAACCAAGGCATTACTCTCGGAACACACAGTCGAAGTTCGCTCAATAAATCGGGCGCATTGAGGCCGCCATGCACAAGTTTATACAGAAACAACAAATCACTGATCCCACGCCTGTTTTCCAAGGTGGTAAGATTAAATTTTTTCAGACGGCTTGTATAGTCTGCTCTATTAGAGTATTAAGGGTCCCTCTATGCTAAAAATTTGGTAAAATAACGTTGAATACGTTCGATGCGAGCAATATGAATTTTATAACGAGGATTCCATACACAGGCACCGTACTCAAGTATGCTATGAATCGTTGTCTTGTACAAATTGAGAGTAACTAAACAGTTTTTGAAATCTTTACACATTCGCTTAAGAAAACCCACCAGTTTCCAAGCCTTAGAAACTACTGAATCGATATGTTCAATGAAACTCAGTTCACTATCTACAATTACGCCAAGATCTCGCACTTTTTTTACTTCAGCTATGAGCTCCGAATCAATGTAATAGGAAGCGTTCAAGAACATGCCGTTTTCCTTACACCAATGCTGGATGGCGTTTATGTCTTCCTGAATGAGATTGGAGTCACGAGAATTTTTGACTGGCATGAATAATTTTAGATCATCAGCGAAGAGCAGGTATTCACTTTGGCGTGTTTATCGTTCATAAACAGCAGAAATAGGATACGCCCCAAGTGAGATCCTTGAAGTACCCCGGCCTTCCCAAGCCTATTATTGCCAAGTTCACTTGTCTAAATAAGCGCGACGAACTACTTACGGCAGTCCGAAAGCAAAGGGGTGTAAATACAGGTTTGCCTGGAGACCCCCGCCAAATACATGTAAATGAACATTTAATACCCGCAAACAAGGCTTTACTAAGGGGCACTAAGCTGAGATGCAAGGAGCTGGGGTTTCGGTATTGCTGGACACGCAACGGCAAGATTTTCGTTCGACAGGCGGACAACTTCCCTCCATTAACAGCTGCAAAAATTAACAGCTGTTGTGTTTAAAGAAAGCCGCCTAGGAGTCATTGAACATACGTTTACTCGCTTACTCCTGTCTTGGTTCGGTTTATGTCAAATGGCTATTGTTATTTTAACCGTACATGTCTCCGGTTTCGATTTGTTCGGTTCGTTATTTTATTGTTTCTCTGTATACTACACACCATACAACATCACTTGTACAACTTCTCAACACTACATAAATACACACCTACAATACCTTCTTCTTGACTCGGTAATTTCGACTGTTATGCTTTTTAACTGTGCTCATGTTCCCTTTTAACCAATTTCTAACCTCATTATTTATATCTATCACAAATGGCACAATTAACTGTTTATTTACAGAATGCACGTAGTATAAGGGGCAAGACTGTTCAATTTAGGTAGGGACTACTAAACAACAACTATGATATCGTGGCCGTCTGTGAAACGTGGCTGGTGGACGGGGTATAATATGATCCTGAGGTGAGTGACTCGCGATACGACGCGCATCGCCGGGACCGGGCGTGCGTTGCGCGCGTCGTCGGCGTGCGGGGTGCAGCGCGGCCGGTCGGCGGCGGAGTGCTCCTACACAGCCGCCGATCGCTCGCCGCGCGCCGCGCCCCGCCGCCGGCGCCGTTGTCCGACACAATGGGCCTGGAGTTAGTGCACATTATTATAGGAGCGCGCGCGATTCATTCTGAGTTAGATTTGCACATTATTTGCGTCTACTTACCGGGTACGGGGTCTAGTCATGACGATCAATTACGTAGACTTACTGTTTATTTACAGGAGCAATGCACAGGGAAAGCTCATTACTTGCTATTAGGCGATCTTAATTTGCCAAATATTAATTGGGTTTCACGATCGGGAGGATACTTTTACCCTAGTGGGATGTCGGGCGAATGTCAAGAGGGTTTTCTTGAGTACATTCTTTCCACTGGATTAAGTCAATATTGCGGGGTGCCCAATGGCAATGGCCGGTTTTTAGATATTGCATTTTCTAATACTGAGGTGGAGGTTCGACGCGTAGTCGATCCGATCACACGCGAGGATTGGTCTCATCACCCGGCGCTTAAATTGGATCTGGTTAATATCAATCATAAACTTATGAAAATACCCTGTAAGAAAATTTATAAATTTAAAAAGGCCCATTACGAAGATATTTTTCACGATTTGTGTACAATTGATTGGGATCTTGTTCTGAATAATTTACCGCTGGATGAGGCTTTGCTGTTTTTAAATACTACTATAAACTCTGTTATAGATAAACACGTTCCGTTTTTCTATAGCACTCCAGATGGCTATCCAGTCTGGTACTCCAGGGCGTTAGTGAAAATAATTAAAGAAAAACACAAATATCACTCACTCTGGAAACGAACAGGCAACAGTTGTGATCGTGAAGCATTCTCTTTGCTACGATCTAGGCACAAGAAACTACAGCGTCAGTGCTGGGGTAGGTATAAACAGCAGTGCACTCAATCTATCACTCAAAATCCGAAAAAGTTTTGGATTTATGCAAAGAGTCTAAGACGCGATCATGGCTTGCCCGCACAGATCAATTATGGTACTCGCACTGGCACCAACGGACTAGAAATATGTGATATTTTTCTAGATTACTTTCAATCCGTAAACACAACGAATACACCCACTTCATGTCTCCCGGTAGACTCACGCGGTAATTATTTATGTATTATAGGCACATTGGAGATTACTTGCGACATAGTACAGAAATATCTTTTAAAATTAAATATAAACAAAGGCGCGGGTTGTGATGCCATTCCCCCGATCTTCATTCGTTACTGCGCTCACTATTTAGCATTACCACTAAGTATATTATACAGAAGATCGATTGCGGAGGGCGTTTTTCCACCAGTTTGGAAACAGGCCTTCATTGTGCCAATTCATAAGAGTGGTTCAAAGATCCTTGCTGAACAATATCGCCCAGTTTCGATTCTGACCACTTTCAGCAAGGTTTTTGAAGAGATTGTGTACGATCAGGTTTACCCTTTGCTTGCCCGTAGCGTCCAGCCGACTCAGCACGGATTTATGCGCAAGCGCTGCACCATGACAAACTTGACTGATGTAGATGTCGTTTATACCGACTACTCTAAGTGCTTTGATAGATTAAACCATAGTACGATTGTACGCAAACTAGAGGAAGTTGGTGTGCACGGTGACCTCCTTCGATGGTTCGAATCCTATCTCCGAAATAGGAGTCAGGCTGTCAGGGTTGGGTGTTATCATTCTCGTTTTGTGCCCATTCCCTCAGGGGTTCCCCAGGGTTCTCATTTGGGACCGCTTCTTTTTAACATCTGCATTTATGATTATTCGTCCTGTTTTCGTAATGCATTATTCCTAATGTATGCCGACGATACTAAGATTTTTATGCCCATTAAATGCTCAACCGATTGCGTAAAACTACAGGAAGATCTTGACAAAGTATCGACATACTGTGCTCAGAACAGCCTGGATCTCAACGTGAAAAAGTGCATGACTGTCACTTTCACCAGGAAGAGAAATCCAATTCGCAAAACTTATAGGCTTAACAACGCAGCAATTGAACGCAGTGATCAAGTGAGGGATCTGGGAGTCATACTAGATTCCAAACTGACCTTCTGTGCTCACTATGAGGCTATTGTTGCGAAGGCGATCAGGATGCTAGATTTTATTTTTAGATCGATTAAGCCCCTGAAGTCTATTGCGGCTTTTAAAATTCTATATTACGCCTATGTCAGGAATGTCTTAGAGTATGCGTCACCTGGATGGTCCCCGATCTACGCTATTCATCGCACAAGGCTGGAGTCGGTACAAAAATCGTTCATCAACAGGCTCAATTATTTATCTTGCACGGTACCGGCGGGCTATGCGGCTGATCTGAACACCCATAGGATCATGTCTTTGGAGGACAGACGCTTTGCGGCTGACATGAGGCTTCTGCATGACGTCATACACTGCGGGGTTGATAGTCCGCAGCTGTTATCCCGGGTGTTGCTGTGCGCGGGAGACCCGCGCCGCGGTGGCCGCTGGCCTCGGCTACTTGACCACCGCCGCGCGCGCAGCCGCTACGCCTTAGGCTCTCCGCTAAATAGGGCTATAGACGCGTATGAGAAGCACCTCTCTTAGTTGGAACACATCAGTGTTGATGTGTTCCAACTGAAACGTGCAACATTTTTGAACGGGGTTCTCCAGTATATCCAGTCGCGGTGAAGGGTCAGAAACGAAAAACACACACCATCCATGTACATACACGCACACTAACACACACACAGCGCACACACACACACACACACACACACACACACACACACACACACACACACACACACACACACACACACAAACACGCGCATAAACAGCCTCGTGCTCGTACAGAGAAACATAAATACCTATATCTTATTTTTCTTTTTTTGTTATCTCGCTCTTTCTAAATTTATATTTTATTTGTAAGATACATAATTGTATAATTATACCTAGATTAATTTTGTTTGTCGTAGTAAGGTGTATGAGCTACATTAAGTCCTAAATTATAAATTGCAGTTTAGTTATTGGCACTACAACTTGATTATGTATTTATTTTAAATATAATTAGATTGCTGTTAAACTGTGAAATAAATAAATAAATAAATAATAAGATGCTAAAAATGGAGTTGACTTATACCCATGTGCAGCCACCTTCAATACCCGAATTTCTATGTACCTACGATTGAAACCAGCACAGAAGCGGACCGTGGATATCGTATCTTTTTAGTTTTGTTATGAGGATGTTATGGTCCACCTTATCAAAAGCGCTGCTAAAGTCTGTGTATATTGAGTGAACTTCTTCTCGTGCATCAATATACCTGGATACGTCATCTGTATAGGACATGAGATTAGTTACAGTTGACTTGCCTTTGCAAAACCCGTGCTGATGGTCAGAAATAACATTCCTAGATAACGAGCTTAAAATAGGACATACTATGCACTCAAACACTTTGGAAAAAGTGTTTAATATCGAAATCGGCCGATAATTTCTAGCGTCAGATTTATCTCCCTTCTTGTGAATAGGAATGATATTAGCCTCTTAAACTTGTCTTATAACGTGCATAAAAGGTTAAACTTAACAAAATTACGAAGCGTAATCTGCTACATAATAAATAATAAGTATCTTGGCGTTAGCGCCCCGGTTGTGGTCTTGCGCACGAGAGCCCGTAATCCGCCTTGACCATGATCCCGGATTTGGCAGATCGAGTGGAGCGACTGCCATCTGACCTACGTGACCCTAGGTAGCAACTAGTGTAAGCAATAACTGTTACATATTCAGTCGCGGACAAGTGCGGACAATTATGGAAGTAACACTGGAATAATGCAGTCTGTGTAAACTATATATTTGCAAATCTACGCACTTATGCGAGATTACTTGACCTATCATATCATTCTTTTTCACTTATCTGTCGGTACTCTGTATTCGGATTTTACAGAGAAAACAAGCATTGGGCTTATTATTACAACTCTTATGTGTACGTAACTAAAGCCTCGGTCACACGCAGCGATTTAAGAAATAAATACATTTATTACACATAGCACACCACGACACAATAACAGTTACAGACAACGGAAACATTAATAATTAAATTATTTAAAACATTAGAAAAAGATTAGATTTGCTTATATTAGATTTGCTTATATTAGATTTGATTTGTAGCTGCTACTTTCCGCCAGTGAATATTAGCTTCGTGCGACCGTGCTTCAGCTATAAATCACTGAACGAGTTGTAGCCAAAAGTTGTAGTAAAATTGTACATATTATACATTTTATAGCGATAATTATCTACATCAGACAGGACAGTTGCTGAAATTAACGTAAGATAAACCAGTCCCTAACAAAAGTTCATTATATTTTTGGCATCGGCAGTTTTTTTAGTCTGTTGTTTGTAACGTTAATACTTTGTTTGTTTGTATTGTTAGTTGTAAAAATGGCGGAGTTACTACAGGGGATGTGTCGACGTTGTAAAATTTCTTATATAACGTCGCATTTGTTCTGCTAGATCAGCACAGGCCAATCGAATCAACTCTCTTATTGGCCAAAGATTCGCTTTAGACGACATTTCGACTAGTGGACACAATTCGAATGACGTAGCTAATACTAACTGCGTGAAGTGACACGATCACACGGTAGCGGTGATTTATAGCTGCTACAAATCGCTGCGAGTGACCGAGGTTTTAAAGGCGTTTCCTGCTGGGCGTGGCCTAGCGCTATACCTCGCTTTACCTCGTACCAGAAAACTGAAAGGGCTGTTTACATGGTTCAAGTCCATAACTAATTTAGTTAAAGTTAAGTCGTCGGTCAACTTAAACTCTGCGTGAAACCGGTCAAACGGAGTTTTCTTAGTAAGTAATAAGTTGCCCATTAAACGAGAAAGATAATTTTACTGTAGGCAGGGAGACCACAGCGCTGGTTATCAGCTAAGCCCTACAATTAGTGCGTGAATTGCTCGCCAAGTGTTCAGACAGGTAACATAGTACCCTATATTTGCCCACAATCTTATGTGCCGGTGTGTTTACAATTAATAATATAAGTACACGTATAAAAACCATATATGTGTGCTATGTAAAAAAATGCTAAAATACCTATTCATTTGCCAGTAAATTATGCCATGTGCTTTTCATGTTCAGTAAATATCATATCATATCATTTATTAATAGTAATAGCCATACATCATCAAAACATAATTGATTAAAATTAATAACAGTTAATTTAAATATTAAGTAATAGTTAATAATTAAATTATAATTAAATTAAAATAATGTCAATCCCCCTGAATGAAGAGCCGCAACCACAGCAAGGCTCAGTGTATGGGAAGAGAGATACCCCACGGCGTCATCTATCGCGTTTTTTGAGTCCCTACCGGCTGGACTTTACCTGCCTTGGCTGACATGGAAGTTTCTAAACAGACTCCGGACCCAAGTCGGCCGAAGCAAGGAAAATATGTGTCGGTGGGGCTATAGCTCGGATATGATTTGCCTGTGTGGTGTCTCCCCCCAGACAATGGCACACTTGTTGATTTCCCCAGCGTGCCCTTTTCCATCTGCACGCGGGAGGATTTGTACGCGGCCACGAACAACGCTGTATCAGTGGCGGATTACTGGTCCTCGCAAAGTTGACCCGTCATTAGTCGACACGCAAAGAAGATATCAATCATAGAAATACTGTTCTTAATGTCACAATACAATTAAAATAATATTAAAATAAATTTTATTAAATACTCTTACATTCGCCAGTATGAGAGCGCCTTTATAGTCATATCGGTATAGGTCGGTACTCTGATATCGGTTGACGCTTGTACTTATATTTTTCCGTAAGTATACAGGATGTCTTTCGAATAATATTTTCTTTATGCTACTCAGTGACAAGCGAGCAGGCAGCCCACCTGATGGTGAGTGGTAACTGTCACCCATAACATCTACGATTAGGTTGCAGGTAACAAAAATGCAAAACCGCAGGTGCGTTGTCACTGTGAGGCCTAACATGAAATGCCTCTTGCTTGTAAGTTCGCTGGCTACCTTATCCTTCAAACCGGAACACAACAATGCAAGAGTTGTTGCTTGGCGACAGAAATAGATAATGCGGTGGTACTCGCCCAGGCGGATTCCTCAGGCTTGACAGAGTCCTACCACCTGATAATGTGCATGTTTATAGCTAAGATAGGTACTTAATTACATACTTATAGATTTCCAAGCTCTATTTTTCAAATTACGCGTCGTATACGACACTTGTAGGTACTAGCGGGTATCCTACAAGACAACCAATGATCAGGCTGGTATCCAAGGCCCAGAAAATGTGCAGCAGCGTTTTCTCTAGGTTTTTTACATTGCGTTCTTCAACCCGTCTGCCAACCGTGGTAGAGACCGCGGGAGATTATGTCAATACGTGTAGACGCGGTTTACGTTATAGATTAGATAAAGTATATTTATCATTAAAATTTACATTTTACTATACGTAGTACAATTTATAATTTATGTCAGTCACAAAGAAATCATCATAAAAATTAATAGACAATAATGTCATTGATAATTTCCAAAATACATAAAAACAAAAACAATCCATTCATTACGCCATTGATACGTAAAGTGTCAAGTACAAAAAATAAATTGAAATAATTTGTCATAAGTAAAATTTTTATAACATCAAGAAATAATATAATATAATATGATGTCGATCGAGCACACAACTGATATAATTGGAAACCAGCGCCATGGCGTGAGCCGTGGCTTATGCTGAGTATGGTCCCGTTGCACGTCTCCTTATGGCACAGGTAACGAAGTAACGATAGCATTGTCCCTTTCCCATTGTTTCTCGTATGCTGTATTATGCCATGTATTGTGACTAGGGCTTGCAAATATCCGAAAATTTAAGTTTTCGAACATTCGAATATTTTTGCTGGTGATATTCGAATATTATTCGAAATAATGTGAATTCTGAAATCAGGATATTAACTACGTTTTTAATGTAAGTTAGTGCAATTGACCGCTAGTAAATGTATCCAAATGAGCGTAAAATGGATTTCTAAATGTTAATAATATAAAACAAAGCAATGAAAACAACGCCGCCTAGCCTCGAATAGGGTTTTTTCGATTTAACTGCATTATTTCATATCATTAAGCTATAGAAAGCCGCACCTTTAAATACATTTACTAATAGTTAACACAATTTTTTTTTTAATATTTTGTACGGAAATCGAATCCTCTTAACTCTCGCGAGGCGAGAGTGTTATGGTGGGTGCGTTCACACGATTCGTTTGATAAAATACCACAAAATTAAGACACGAGTACGTAAATTCTGATTGTTTAAAAATATTTGAATATTCGCATTTTACCCAAATTACTATTCGAATATTGAAGTGAGGCGAATATTCGAATAAATCGAATATTCGACTGCAAGCCCTAATTGTGACCAAATGGTTTGCGCCATGTGTGAGATAGATATAATAAATAATAAATAAAAGTCATTAATTACATCGTTGGGAGGTTGACGTTGCAGGGATAAACATGGGGCGCGGGCAGTAAGCATTTGGTTCTGTATACTGACTCCCTACTTCTGTCTTCCTTAAGCTCCCTATACTTACATTTGACTCCTGACGTAGGAAAAAGATGCCTGAACCTGCCGGTATCGGGAAAAAGGCCACCAAGAAGCGATGGATGACATCGCTGAGTCGGATGCGAGAGCCTACGACGCGAGGATGCCGAAGACCGGCTGAAGTGGAGAAGAATGAGTAGGAAAGCGGACTCTGGCAGAGGCCGGGATAAGCGCTAGGACGATGATGATGACTTACTTCTGACTCCCTGACCATTGACACCACAGCATATTCTGCCAACTCAGCCAGCTCCGATCCCACTTCCCTCCTTCCTCTTCCACTTCTGCTATTATTTTTTCAGAATCTGAATCAGAATTACACAAACTGTACACTTACACAGTTTAACAATAAAGACAATTCTGATTCTGTAAGTTTTCTTATTTCACTTTTATTAAAGGTTGTCTGGAAGAGATCGCTGAAAGCGATAAGGCCGCCTTTAAACGCATGTATATTATGCTGATTCTTGTATATTGTCTTGTAATAGACCGCCTTTGTACTATATTGTCTTACTGTAACAATTGTCTACTGTCCTTGTATGTACAATAAAGAGTTATAAAAAAATAATAAAATAAAAAAATAATATGTGTGCAATAAAGAGTTTTTACTTAATTTTCCTCCATTCTCGTTACGCAAATGCTAACCGCAGTATAGTTTGAAAACCACATCCTATATATTAGGCGAGGCTGTTGGCCAAGATAACAAGTATAAAATTATAGCAAAGCGACGCCTGCGCCGTACCGTATGGCCGTATCTCAACAATTGTTAATTTTATTAATAGAATATATTTTACTTTGAATTGTACTATAAAATCACTTTAGCTGGTCAATTGTATTGTATTGTGGTAGACAAAAGTCTAATTGAATTGTGTGTGTGGTGTTGACAAGTATTTTATTAAATTTGACTTGATAGCAGAGTGTTTTCGAGTAGAGGTGAGTAATTAAACAAGTGTAGATTTTGTGTGTTGTGTGTCATATTTATCACGAATCTGTACGTATATATTACATACACATATTACATATTACGTACGTATACAATATAAAATTCATTTATTTCTCTCAAAAGACAACAATACTCATATAATATTATAAGTTTAGAAAACCAACATATATATCAGATTATTTTCAAAATATACAGACTCATCTAACTTAAAGCTAAAGCCACTTGCTTCCACTAAAGCTCACTAAAATCAACGTTTAGTATCGACTCTGTCGTCGATTTCAAAGCCTCATCAAATGATGAGACTTCATCTTGACAAATCCAAGTAGGCGTAGTCCGCAACAAATATGTTAATTTCGGAAGGGCGAAGCACATACGCAATAAAACAAGCGCTACGTGGGCCGAAATATCTATAATACGTTTTTGAGCCGTCAAAAGAAGGCGTTTTCGAGATGAGATTGCTTCTGGCACTTCATCAATAAAAATCGGAGACCCTAAAAGGTTGAATACGTACGTATACATAGTATAAAACAAAGTCGCTTCCCGCCGTCTGTTTCTATGTACGGTAAGATATTATTATTAACTACGCAACGGATTTTAATGCGGTTTTCAGCAGTAGATAGAGTAATTCAAGAGGAAGGTTTTTAAGCAAGAAAAAAGGGTGGGTAGGGGTAAAGTTGGTGTACGCCAACGAAGTCGCGTCGGGTCCACTAGTGACTGATATATAATAATATTCAATTCAAAGACATTTATTGTGACACATAGGTTGCTATACATATCAATAATATACAGATGTTATAAATAGTGGAAGTCAGGGTTTTCCTCCAAGCTGTGCCATCCTTGAATGTTGGCACGGATTTATATAATGTATCATTATCTATATGTTTGGGTTTGAGGTTGGAGGACAACCTAGTCTATCCACATTGGTGTCCCTGTGGTGCGTATGTAGATTCATTAGGATCTCGACACGGTCTATCGTGTACTCGTAGGTTATAGGTTAATTACACCTATAACCTACGAGTACATGACAGTTATAGGCCAATCTCTATTGTTCCAGCTTTTTCTAAAATATTTGAAATGGGTATTTGTGACCGACTAAACGGTTTCTTAAAAAAACATAACATTTTATGCGACCAACAGCACGCCTATAGGCCCGGTCGATCTACTTCTACGGCTGCTCGTAAGTTGCAACGTACTGTTTTGGAGCAGTTAGAAGCAAAATTGTGTGTCGCAGCGGTATTTTGTGACCTGTCGCGCGCTTTCGATTTAGTAGACCATAAACTGATGTCTGCTAAACTCGAACACTGTGGTGTCCGCGGCGAGGCGCTCCAGTCAATCAACTCATTCCTGGCTGGCCGCAGGCAGGCCACGCAGGTAAGCGGCGAGCAGTCCGAGGAGGGCCTGGTTGGCGACAGGTCGGTGCCTCAAGGGTCGAACGTCGGCAACAATATTTTTGTTCTCCTGTTAAATGACCTCCCATTTATCTTATCATTTCTACAATTTATAATGTATGCAGATGATATTTGCGCTATTATTACGGGTAGGAATAGGCAGGAACTAATAGACAAGATACAATTAGTAGTAAATAGACTGATGGATTATTTTTGGATAACGGTATGCAACTCAATGTGGAAAAAATCAAAATGGTGGAGTTTTCACTAAGGAAAATGAAAACTGAGAGTCTAAGTGAGAAGACTGACAATTATGATATAGAGGCTGTGGATAGTGCTCGCTTTGTTAGATTTACCTTTGACAGGGGCCTACAATGGAACTACCATATAGATGCCTTATGTGCGAGGCTGAATTCTGCCTACTACGCTGTTTCACGTCTCTCGCATACACTCTCCACGCAGAATCTGCTATCAACGTGGTTATTTCCATTGTCACCTGACGTATGGGATAGACTTGTGGGGGATGGCTGCTGACAGGGACTGGCCCTTCATAATTCATTCAGCACGCGAGTTGTTTTTTAGATTGGGCATCTTGACTGTTCCTTCCCTATTCATACTTGAAATTGCTAAATACGTATGGAAGAAGCCAGCCGAGTTCCGCCAAGTCGCTGAACGGTTTTCTGCACGACGGAAATGCCAACTCCAAACTCTTGCGTGTAGATTGCAGAAATCTGAGAACTCCCTTAGAGTTAGAAATACGTGGTATTTTCAATAAAATCCCTGATGAAATAAAACGTTCAAAATCATTATGTGGATTCAAACACAAGCTCAAGGTATTTCTGGCGGGCAAGGCCTATTACTCAGTGAGGGAATTCTTTGACGGATGAACACTAGATACTATAGTTAGGCATCATTTTTAATTTTAATGACAATTTAATACTGAAATTAACTATTGTTAATTGTATTTTTAATTATTATTACGACATTTACTTGAACTGATTTGAATTAACATGACATTTTGAAATAATAGTTTATAATATTTTATTAATATAATGAAATAATTATTATCATTAATCTAATTTATACATTTTTACGATTATTTATTGTTCTAATGAATCTAATATTTCAATATTGAAATTAACGATATGTGTTAATTTTATTCTATTGATAACCAAAATGACGATGTATATTTAATACTATAAATAAATGAATATGAATATGAAATCAAACTTTGTCCTTTGAACGAAGTTAAGGCATGCTAATTTAGCCAGCCCAGCTCGCCTAGAAGTCCAGCAGTCTCTTCGAACACTCACAGATCTCTCGGAGGGCTCCCCTTCCTAATACGACTCTTTCCCTATCGTCCTTTAGTCCCTCACACTCCAGGACCACATGGGCCACTGCACAAAGGGCTGGCTGTAGTTCTTATTGTGAACACTAGCTTGTTCAGGGGGAGGTGTCCTGTTATTGTACCAACTACTGTCCTGAGTTCCTTCCGTTTGAGATCTAGCAGTCTATTGGTAGTTGGTGATCGTTCGGTCACCACCAACTTTGACTGTCTACATCCTGTTGTGTTTTTCCAACGCTTGTTGTGCTGGTCCTTTGTGTTTATTCGCCCATGTGCTCAGTGTATTAAAAGAGAGGAGTAGGGCTGGTGCAGGGCCAGCAGCTTCCATCCCTGATCCCTTTCTTGCTATCTCGCCGGCGGCATCGTTCCCCATCGAATTGCTGTGACTCTTCATCCATTGTATCGTCACCCTGTTTGTCAGGGAGATATCCTTCAGTGCCTGGTAGCACTCCAGGAGTAGGACAGAGTTTGTACTGTTCTTTTCCAATGACTTCAAAACCGACATGCTGTCCGATAAAATTCGGATTATTCGCAAGTCGCTTTATTGGCGGCCTGTGTGATTGCCACACACTCGCATGGGAATATGATATTATGTTCCCCTAGTAGTAAGGAACTCTTTATTTTCAGATCAAGCGAGAAGATACCCATACCGGTGCCTTGGTCGGCCTTGGATCCGTCCGTGTCAATTCGGACTTCTCTTTTCCTAAACCAGTCTGCCTCCGTTTCTGCAGTTTGACTGATATATTTTGATAAATGTGAACTGTTTTGCGATTTGGTCGCACTTGGCCTTAAACATAGGGTTGCTCTGAACCATTGTTTCCCATAAGGTCTAATGGGAGCCAAGTTTATTGTTCCATTGTCTTGTTATCTTATGCCTTAGAATGGCGTTGCCTCCTGCTGTTAATGTAGTGATAGTCCCAGTAGTACTCCAAGTGCAGCTGTTGGTGTCGAGCGCATTCAGCCCGTTATGGCACTGCATGCAATTATCTGGAACCGTTGCAGCCTGTTGACCGCTGTATAGGCACGAATGGCCTCACCACAGCTGTATACAGCCACCTGGCAATCCTGCGGGAGATTCCCCATGTTTTGCCAAGGAGTCTGCTGCACTGCCACAGCCAGATGCTGGCTGTTTGCGTTCAAGATGCTTGTTCCATAACAGCTTGTTGTCGAAAATGACCCCAAGATACTTGACCTCGTCTGTTAAGGATAGTCTGATACCGAATAGCTTGGGGAGTCTGAGTTCTCCCAAATTCCTCTTGTGTGAACAGGACCATCTCTGTCTTGGATGGATTGACCGAGAGGTCGTGCTCACTACACCAGCTTTCGATTATTTTTAATGCACGCCTCATGAGGTCGCATAACACGTTCTCGAATGGTCCGCTTATAAGTATGGCTATGTCAACTGCATAGCCAAGTGTATGGAATATGTTATCGTTTAACCGGCTCATTGACTACAATATTCCACAGTAGCGGAGATAAGACCACCCTGGGAGCATCCCCTAGCGACCACTGCTTTGATTGTGTTGTTGATCGTTATTCGTACAACCCTGCGTCTTAGCATTGAGTCGATATCATAAATAAATTGTCAGTTCTCAGTAGTATAAATACTGAGGTAGTTGTTTTTTATACATATAAAGGCATAATAATACAAGGCTTTACTTTCAAAATCTGGCTTACGAAACAATCACCTCCATGGCTCTCAATCCACTGCTAGCCTTTGTTGAGTCTTGTTTGGTTCCACGGTGTCTTACCTACCAGTACCAGGGACCCTATTTTTAACCACTCGCAAACAAAACAACACCATCTAGCGGCGACTTGTGATTTTTTTATTTAACTGCTATATCCAATAAGCTAAAGGAAATCATTTCGCGGTTAATTTCATACATTTACTAAGAGTAAGTATAAATACATACTGATAAAAGTATATATACATTTACTGGCCGCGTGGTGTCCGGCAGAGTAGAATTGCACAAACCTAACAATCGTGGGTGTCGTACAACCCGCCGGCCAAGCATGGAGATTATGGCAATAACCTCCCTTTTCGTGAGAGAGGCCCTTAGTCCTGCAATGGACTGTTATGGGTTGAAATGATGATGACTAAGAGTATAAACCATGATACTTACAATTAGGTATCTAGTAAACACTCAAACGAATGAAACAATTGTAAGAGAAATTTAGTAGATGGGTGCGAACCACCTTAAATAATATTAATTTTTTTCATGCCGAAAATCAAAATTAAAAACCGTTCGACTCGAGGTTAACAATAGAGGCTAGTATAATAATTGAAAGGTCATAAGTATAATAGTTTTCAAAAAACTGGTTTTTTCAATTATTTTAACTTAATAATATTCATTAATAATCCTGTGCTTCTCTCCATACCAAGGTTGTCTGGAAGATATCACATTAGTGATAAGACCGCCCTTTGTACTACCTAGCATATTTTTTGTATCTGTACTTGTGTCCTCTGGTGTGCAATAAAGAGTTTTGTATTGTATTGTAATTTAAATACATGTCACGTTAAACTAATGCCAATAATACAACTGTCAACACAAAGTAATTCACAATCATGCTTCGTCCGAAAGGAGGGTAGGTACCTAATCAATGTTATTAATAATTCGCAGGTACCTGCTCAAAGAAGAAATACACAGGATTCAATGGAGGATATACAATACGACGCCCAAGGTCATAACGGACCGGGTATGCAGCAGCAAACGGGAGTCAAGGATGAATACTACAAGACCCATGAGGTTATTTTTATTTATAAGTTTTAACGTTCAAGTGCGCTTAATAGGCTGTGAACTCAGGTAGGCCGAAATAGAACCTTTTTAAGTGGGGAAATGTAAAGGGAAATTCTCCCTGTGACTGTGGCGTATCTCCGCAAACCATGGACCACCTCGTCTCATGCTCGGCGTGTCCTAAAACTTGCAGAATGGAGGAATTATTCGAGACCATCCCAAATGCTGTATGCGTCGCCGAGTACTGGGCGAACAAAGTGTAACGGGGAGTTATGTCCATCTACTCGATAAAAAGAAGACGGTACAGTCGTTCAACTGATTAGTTGACCGTCTGACTGACCGTAGGATCCTACTAGCATACTATTCATAACACTATAAATAAATAAATATGCATGGACAATTCACAGAGCGCCATCTAGGCCCCAAGTAAGCAAAGCTTGTGTTATGGGTGCCAGAAAATTGATAAACTAGGTTGCACTTTTATTAAGGTACACATAAATTATTTACAGTTATAATAAAAAAAATATACTAATATCTACATCTAAAATATTGAATATATACACTAATACATATAAACCTGCCTACTTATATATTTTTTAAATACATACTTATTACACACCCTACGCCCAGACCCGTAACAGAAATTAAAATTCATCATTTCAATTTCTGCTCGGCCGGGCCTCAGCGTGACAACTGGACCACATAGATCATCAAATTATAAATACGAAAGTTTTGTAAGAATGGAAGGATGTTTGGAAGTTTGTTACTCTTTCACCCAAAAACTACTTACTGATTTCGATGCTTGACAGCAATATAGCTTATAGCCCAGAAAAGCACATAGGCTATAATTTACCCCGAAATTCGATGTGGGTCCTGCAGGATAGAGTCTGGGAAGTTGTAACCGAATTTTACGCGGGCAAAGTCGCGGTCAACAACTTTAGTCATCCTTAAGACAATGGACTAAGCTGTCAGCTAATCCCTTGTATGACTTACCTCATCATCATCATCATCAGTCAATCGCAGTCATAAGGCATTTATAGACCGGTCGCAGTTTCGCGTGCTTAAGCACAAAATGTGCCATTCAGAAAAGCACATAGGCTATAATTTACCCCGAAAGTCGATGTGGGTCCTGCAGGATAGAGTCTGAGAAGTTGTAACCGAATTTTACGCGGGCAAAGTCGCGGTCAACAACTTTAGTCATTCTTAAGACAATGGACTAAGCTGTCAGCTAATCCCTTGTATGACTTACCTCATCATCATCATCATCATCATCATCAGTCAATACCAGTCATAAGGCATTTATAGACCGGTCGCAGTTTCGCGTGCTTAAGCACAAAATGTGCCATTCAGAAAAGCACATAGGCTATAATTTACCCCGAAATTCGATGTGGGTCCTGCAGGATAGAGTCTGGGAAGTTGTAACCGAATTTTACGCGGGCAAAGTCGCGGTCAACAACTTTAGTCATCCTTAAGACAATGGACTAAGCTGTCAGCTAATCCCTTGTATGACTTACCTCATCATCATCATCATCAGTCAATCGCAGTCATAAGGCATTTATAGACCGGTCGCAGTTTCGCGTGCTTAAGCACAAAATGTGCCATTCACAAAATGTCACGCGGTCGCAAAATGTCCGGGGCCTAATTCTCGCGCTGTGACATCTCGAATACGACATTTTCTCTATCTCCATTAATAATGACATTTAAATGTCTAATCGACAATCGTATATTTGTGAAGATCAATTCAGTGACGTTTTAATACAGTTTTTTTGGCAAGAGACAATGTCTAATTTGAGACACAGTCAGTCACAGCGTGAGAATCGCAATCCTGGGGGGTAATTATATAAGTATAATTTCCATAGATTGGGTAAGGCTGAAACATCAAGATGAAACCTGCTAATTCAGGCAACTGAATTTGTTACTATGATCCAATCTGGTCAGGTTCCCCTGGTAGCAGGGTCACGGAGGTCAGAAAAATAATAATAATAAATAAATAAATAAATATTCGTGGACAAATTCACACAGCGCCATCTAGCCCCAAACTAAGCAAAGTTTGTGCTATGGGTGCTAGATAACTGATAAACTACTTAAATACTTTTAAATGCATACTTAATATACATAGAACACCCAGACCCGTAACAGAAATTAAAATTCATCATTTCAATTTCTGCCCGGCCGGGAATCGAACCAAGGACCTCTTGCGTGGCAGACCGGCATGTAGACCACTGAACCACTCAGGTCGTCGATGGTAGTCGCTCCACTGTAATTACCTGACCGCCAAATCCTGGATCATGGTCAAGGCGGACCCGGGTCCTCGTCCTCGAGAGAACAACCGGGACATTAACGCTAAGATGATTATTTATTTAAATTTCCACAGATTAGCTACACCATCAACAAGATACGCGAAAATCTGAACAAATCCGTGAGTGAGATCCCCACACTGCGGCAGTATATCGAACACAACAATTTGCTGAATATCGACTTATTAACGTTACAAAGTAAGTAATAACTCCAAGGTTCAATCTGGCCGTGTGGTGTCCGGCAGAGTAGAACAGCACCAACCCCTTACACTCGTGGGTGTCGTACAAGGCGACTAATGAATTCGAGACAAAAGATCTAGTCTCCGTAGTATGGAAAATGGGCAGTAGCGTTTTCCATTGTTAAATATAGAACACCGCGATCTCTGACCCGCCTGCCAAGCGTGGAGATTATGGCAACAACCGCCTCTTTCGTGGGAGAGGGGGCCCATTCCTGCAGTGGACTGTTATGGGCTGAAATGATGACTCGGCCCCCAGGAGCCCATTGTCTCTGAAATATCCATTATCGTACATTATATAAGTGTGTTACAGGTTTTCGACCGCGTACCTTTTTTGACGATTAGCTCGATATTTCGACGCAGTTGCATGCATCATAGTCACGGGACGACTGCATGATACTACGCGGTAGGAAACTCGGAACATACCTATAAAATGTGTGATAATAACCGCGATACTTTTTACATTACAATACATTGTATTCACATTATTATTGTAATAACTTTGTGGAAGCAAATAAATATAAATAAATAAATTTATTTTTAAGTTACAAAGTGACAAGCGAGCAGACAGCCCACCTGATGGTAAGTGGTAACTGTCGCCCATAACATCTACGATTCTTACATTTAGGTTGCAGGTAACAAAAATACAAAACCGCAGGTGCGTTGTAACTGTGACGACTAAGATGAAACGCCTCATGCCTTTAATTTTGCTGGCTACCTTATCTTTCAAATCGGAACACAACAATGCAAGCATTGTCGCTCGGCGGCAGAAATAGACAAAGCGGTGGCACTCACCCAGGCTGACTCCTCAGGCTTGACGGAGACCTACCAACTGATAAAATGACGTTATGCATTATCGTCACTGTAGATATCGGACGTGACGATGGCAAGAGACCGGACGGAATGTCTATCAACTCTCCGGTTGACTGGTAAAGAAGCTATGAAGCTTTAAGTCCGCCTTTGTACGTAACAGTGCATGAAGTTTCTTATTATTATTTTAATAAATGTCGGTCATTCCCTCGGAACATGGGTCGGGCCTTTGTCTGTGACACAATATCTTATGATTATATTTTTATACTCTGTTGTCGGTCTATCCATATTGCAGTGTAACAAAGATACATACTTTTCACAAATATATTCATTTAAAATATTAAAGAGCAGTTTAACTCTATGTAAAGTCCTATAAAAAGTGTTGTCCCTTACATGGTGCCGAAACACATTTAGTTATTTAGTGCGCGTTTATGCCTTTTGAGCTATTTCAGCAAAATTAAATTAATTGATAACAAGAAAATGTTTGCCATATTTTTTTTCAAATTCTCGCAAAATTTCAAATTCGTTCTGTAGTCAAGGTAACAAAATAACAAAGCCATCCGTCACCTGACAATTCACGTCATCGATTTATTTGTAAACATTATCATCGTCGGTTATAAGAAATCCTACGAGTCTTGAAGATTTTCTTTTATTTATTTATTTATTTATTTTTATAGGATATCCAACAGCAATTTTATTCTAAGCCATAACTACATACATGTTTACAATTTAGAAGCCATTAACAGGATAACACAATTACAGTAATTTGGTAAACAAACGACTCCAGGAAAGTATTAAATAATACAGTAAAGTTGAATCTGGGTAATACATCTTATACTATTAGGGAGTAATGCGTAAGAAAAAAAAAGACATATTATATTGCAATAATGAAAGGTATCTGTTACAATTTACAATTATACTTTTTACAATGTCATTGTTCATCTTGTCTCGCTCTGAGTGCCCCATTCAGAGCATCTCTAAAAGCTGGTTTGGAGAGAGCAAAGATATCAATGTTTGTGAAAATTTGATTGTGCTGTTTAGCAACACGAGAGAAAAACTCGTTTTGTCTGTAGTTAGTTCGGCTAGGAGTCTTACATAACAGCCACACAACAACACATGTAGGTGGAAGGACGCAAGCGACGACGCTGTGGCACACATATAGTAACAAGAGACGTTAAGAGAGGGCAGTTAAGATTGGCATGGATAATGTCATATAGAAACTTATTGTCCAGCAGGATTCTTCTATCCTCAAGGCAAAGGAGACCATAATATTTGCAAGCACTCTCATAAGAGTCAAATCTATTTTAAGTTTTTACATTTAGATATTTCACAAAAAGCTTTTGAATATTTTCTATTTTCTGTTTATAAATACTATATCTAGGGTTCCAAATGATGCTAGTAAATACCAAAATACTCCTAACATAAGCATAGTATATGATTTTAAGGCACGAAGCATCAGTGAACGGTTTACAAGTTCTCATTATAAAACCTAAGCTTTTATATGCTCTGCTAGTTATATTATCTTATAGCTTATCAAATAATAGCTTACTGTCAAGAGTCAAACCCAAATCCCGAACTTCTGTAACTCGTTCTATTTGTTCATCATTTATAAAATAGTTATGGATTAGGGGCTTTGCTTTTCGCGTAAAAGTAATTATCATGCATTAATCTATGTTGAACCTTATGTTATTGCGTTTATAGTACTCCGTTTGTCGATTTAAGTCTCGTTTTATGTTGTTGCAATCATCGATTGAGTCAATTTTGATATATACTTTCTTGTCGTCTGCGTATAAGAGATAGTTGAGTAATTAAAACAATCGCCGATGTCATATAAGTACGCATTATACAACAACGGTCCCAAATGCGAGCCCTGAGGAACGCCAGAAGGAATTTTGACATGATTAGACTTACATCCTTTCACAACAACAGCCTGTCGCCTATTGGATACGTACGATGTGATCCATCGAAACAGATCCCCGTGAATACCAAGTTTGTGTAACTTCATCAACAGGATGGCGTGATCCACACGATCAAAGGCTTTCTCAATATTAGTGTAGATCACGTCAACCTGCGACTGTCTGTCCATACTTCGTAACACATAATTCATAAATTCGGTTAAGTTAATTAGTGTTAACTGACCTATGTTTTAAAAACCGTGCTGTTTATCAGTGATGTTTCCGATATAGTTGGATATATAAGATCGTAGACTAGTTTTTCGAAAACCTTAGCAATGCTGTTTAAGATTGATATTGGACGATAATTTGAGATGACACATTTGGACCCCTTTTTATGGATTGGAATTATATTAGCTTCTTTCCATAGGCCAGGAAACACCCTTATGAATAGAGCGATTAAATAGTATAGAAAGTGGCACTGACATGGTATCTGCACATTTATACAAGAACAGAGGAGGTATTTTATCACTTCCTGGACCTTTATGTACATCCAGTTTCAGCAAATATATTTTTACCGTATCTTTGTCAAAATTTACAGTATGTACATATCCACAATCACCGGTTGGTGGTGATTTCAAGTTTAACTCGGGAGATGTGATGTTATTTTTGTTAAATACGCTTTCGAAGAATGCGCTGAAACCTTCACATATTTCCTCGGAAGTACTATATTTCTCGGACCCGTGCGTTCAAGAATTGGGGTATCCACTGTTACCACTTCCGCCACGCATAGGATATAATAGAATAGAATAGAATAACTTTAACGTTGAACTGTGTAGGTACAATCAGGTATTACAAATTTCCAAAATTGTTTAGGATTGCATTTTATGCTCGCTTATGAGCATTCAATGTACCGATTAAAGCACGTGTGTTCTAATTTTTTCTGTCTAGAACGTAGATATGAAAATTCGTCGTAATCGCGTGGATTCCTATATTTTTTCCATTTTTTATGTCATTTGATTTTATCTTTGATTAACTTTATAAGATATGGTGAGTACCAAGTGGGAAACAGACTTGAATTGCGTATATCTTTTACCAGAACATGAACGTTTATAATCTCATTGACTCTGTTATTAAATACATCGGTTGCTGCATCAACTGTTTCCGATTCCACTCCCAAAATATGATTCCAATCGATTTGACCTAGGTCGTTGTTAATAGCAGCATAATCAGCTTTATGAAAATTTAATTTGGTTTTGCTGGAATCTATCAAAGGTGGTGTAAATATATCACGTGCTTCTATGCAAAGGGCAGGATGGAAAACATTTTCATTAACTAGGGGCAAATTGGATTTATTTAAATTAACGAAAAAATTTGAGAAGACTAAATCAAGATTATTACCCTGAGGGTTTCTGAAAAAGTTATATTGTTCGAGTCCAGTCATATTAAATTCGTTTATCAACTTCCCTGCAGCGTCCTGCGTTCGCGAATATCCCGTATGCAAAATAATTGGATTTGTGTCAGTCCAGTCAATGCAAGGCAAATTGAAGTCACCGACTACCAACATGAGATCCAGATCGTGGTCCTTAAATACATTCCTGACGGAGTCAATCTGTCGAATATTAGCTTCGTCTTGGTCAGATTTACCTCCCACAATATAAGTTCCACATATATGCAGGTTGACGTTTGTGTGGCCTATATTGATTTTTGGTATGATTACCCAAAGGCTCTCTGACATATGACTTGACCATTCTGATTGGCATGTTGCATTAAGTTGCTTTCTACATAAAATCATAACCCCACCGCCCATAGATTTGATTTTGTTGATCTCGCCGATATACGTTATAATCACTAGGACAGATTTCTGTATCAAGTATGCCACTATGTAACCAGGTTTCGGTAACGATAACAATATCAGCATTTTCGGTTACCATATTTCGATGAAACTCTAGAGTCTTCGTACGGAGACCACAAACATTTTGGTAGTAAAGTTTTAAGTTATCTATAGCTAATTAATCAACAAAATTAGAACAGCAATACCCACCAATCCGGAGCCCAGACACAACGCAAAATCAAACCCTATCCCAGCCATAATCAAACCAACACAGATATGTACTACACCAGAACAGTGAACTGAACAAAGTTTGAGTGATAGGTGTGTGACCACAGTCTCATTAACATAAATATTACTTATAAAAATATATACTATATAGAATATTTCATATGTACTTTGATAAAACAACGATACTATAGCGCACCGAAACATAGTTTCGAAGTACATGTTTGCTACCCTGCTAGCCATAAAAAGAATGATTACAATATTAATATTTAGGTTACAGTTTACTGACAATGACGACAGATCTTATATAAAGTTCTCAATGTTCTTGTCTTTGTCGGACAATTTGTTTTTCAAATCGGATACTTCCAATATAATAAAGTCTGTGATCTTGGTGAATTCCTCCGATAACTCTTTGATAGCAGAATTGATTTGCTCAGTTATAAGCATTTTAACATCATTAATAATGGCTTCCCGTAATTCGGTCATCGTTTTTGAAGTGCAAGATAATTTCTCATCCAAAAGTGCACTGATGCTTTCTAATGTAAGCGACATTGGAGCTTTTCCCACTGCCTTCGGTACGGCCCTAGCTGCAGCTTTTGTAGGCGAGCATTCACTGCGTGTTCTACGCGATGTATTTATATTCACGAAAGATGGACATTTTAGTTTTTTCAGTTGATCAGCACCTATTGAGCTTGTAGTTGTCGCCTCAATATCTAAACATACCAAGCAGTAACATGATTTGCAGGTATTACATTTTACTAATTTGTTCGGTTCTAGAACAGTATTACAATCGATGCAATTCATTCCGATAGATAATATTAATAACTCGGAGTGCACGCGTGTACGCGCCAATGTTGCCTAGAGCTCCCTCCGCGGTTGAATAATCTTTGCCAGTTGTAACGTAAACGCTGTCGCCGTCCCGCTGCACGCAAATCTCGCGATGCAGGCCGCGTAAACGTGCAAGTCGCGCGCACTGTACACCGATCACTGTTGCAAACAAGTCTTACCTACCGTCGCAGAAATAAATCACTCGTTATAGTAAACACTAAATAGTCACCAAATCGGCACACAAACACTCAATTTCACTACTGCAATGTTTAAACTAAACGTTCGGATTACTTTACAGTTCGAATAATAGTTTTAAGATTAAATATTTATAAAAAATGTACGGAGCTGTTCAAGCGAATGTTTACCGTAGAAAGATCGGTCAAAAATTTACTGGCGATTTCAAGTGTAATACAGATTTTATAGAATCTAGCTCATACTCTGACGCTAATTCGAATATTACAATGACGGACTTGGTAAGAAAAACCTTGGTTGAAAGTAGAGGCCAATACAAAGCAGCCATCACACGAATGGAAAAATACTTCGCGAATGTAGAAGAACATAACATTGAACAAGAATGTGTTGTTCGAAAAAATTCACTAATAAAAACTTATGAAAACTACTGAAATGTATCTTTGAACCTGCAAGTACTGGGTGAAACAGCCGAAGAGGAGGAGGAGATCGAGGAAAGATCTTTCAAACTGATGTCATTGATCGAGCGCAGGGTTATGTCACCACCTCCGGAGATCAGCCACACTATGATCAATATAAAGCGAAGCTTACTTCACTTGACATACCGATCTTCGATGGCAAAGATATTTCCTCTTATAAATCATTGATAGATATGTTTGATGCTGTTGTACACAAAGATACGAGGTTGTCGCTTATACAAAAGCTTAGCTTTGTAAAGAAATATTTAAAAGGAGAACCTTATCTGCAAAGGTTCGACAGCCTGCCAATTATTGGAGAATCATACGAATCTGCATTGAGTTTACTGAAGAAACGGTATGATAATCCGGCTTTATAAGTAAAAAATAGTCACGTGACCAGTCTGCTAGATCTTCCAAGTTTGCAGCGTGGAACTGCACAGTCATTGCGCGACTTGGCGGCAAAGGTGCGACAGCATGTGGCTGCGTTAAATCATTTGAAGCAACCTGAGTGCCAGTGGGATGCGATTCTATCCTGTATACTTCTCTGCAAGTCGCTTGATTCCTATACAGTGTGGCTCTTTCATAGTGATCGAGATGTTAGGAAGGTCGTGTCCACTGACGAGTTGTTAAATTACATAGATAAGCGAGCTGCTTGTATGGAGGTAAGTCCTAGCTCTAATGAGAAGACATACGGTAAAACAAATCCTGTTTCACTAGTTACAACTGGCAGCAAACCGACAAAGCCTTCTTCTCGAATTAAATGTTCTCTATGTCAACAAAATCATAGGCTTTTTAAGTGTCCAAATTTTGTCTCGTTGACTGTAGATAAACGTATTAATCATGTAAGTGGTAACAATTTATGCAAAGTCTGCTTGAACGCTCATCCATTGAAATGCAGATATAAATTTGTGTGCTCAGTTTGTTATGCCAGGTCGCATAATACGCTAATTCATGAGAAGAACAAAGAAGGTGAATGTGACGGTTCTAATAAGATCAACTTGCATGTAGCACAGCCTGTAAACCAAACCGTCTTGCTCCCCACTGCTAAGGTGATTGTACAAGGAGCAAGGAGCAAATAATAAAAAACCAGTGGTAAGGGCGCTTTTAGACTGTGGGAGTCAAACCTCATTTTGTTTCACAGCATTAGCCGAACAGGTAGGATTGCCACAATATGATTTAATTAAAAATATAGCAACCTTGGATGACGCTTGTGGTAGTAAATCTACTAAAACCTTAAATCTGCCCATAAAGTCGATTATGCAGAATTATAACTTAGAAATCACTTGTTCCATTGTCGATAAAATAACATCAAAGCTGCCTTAAACAAAAATAATTTAAATAGCTTTAAAATCCCAAAAACGTGTTTTTGGCTGATGATGAGTTTACATGCCTGGTGAAATTTCACTTTTATTGGCTTGTGATATCTTATTCAAAATTATAAAAGACGGAAAAATTGAAGGAGGACCAACGGATCCCATCTTACTCAATACACATCTTGGGTATATTGTCTCGTCCTGTAGATGGTCAAATATTAACGACGCTGTCGTTATGAATACAATTACTAATCCGAGCCTGGATCATTGTATTAATCAGTTTTGGGAAGCCGAAAAGGTTCCTCATGTGTTCCAAGAATCTCTTCCAGAACATGAATACAGCGAAAAGGTTTTTAAGAAGTCAGTTACGTTTAAAAATAATAAGTTCGAAGTTAAAATACCTTTAAAAGTCGAACTTAAAGAAATTGATCCATCAAATTCATTTGGGATTGCTTTTCAAAGGTTATGCGCCATCGAGCGTGGATTTAAAAAGGATCCAGTATATCATGAATTAAACAAGAACTTTATTCATGATTATTTGGTCTTCAGCACGCTAAAGTGATTGGCATCGACAACTGTGATAGAAAGGATAAACCTCTATTCTTTTGGCCACATCACGAAGTGTTGCGCCCTGAGAGGCAAACTAATAAATTGCGAATAGTGTTCGATGGCAGCGCACATACGAAAAGTGGTCATAGTCTTAATTATATGATGTGCAATGGACTCGTTGTGCAACGATCACTTTTCGACATACTACTACTCTTTCGTAAGTACAAGTACGTTATTCAATGCGACATCCGTCATATGTACAGGATGATAAATATTCATCCAGACCATAAATGTCTACAAAATATTTTGTGGCGCGAGGATGGAGTCATGCAAGTGCTCCAGCTTCAAACTGTGACTTATGGCTTGAAGAGCTCAGCATTTCTAACCACCAGATGTCTAGTTGAATTAGCAAGGCGTTACAAAGACGAATATCCTATGGCAAGCTCTGCTATTATAAACAATTCTTATATGGACGATATTCAGTCTGGAAGCGATACAATTGAAGGCGCGATCATGCTAAAAAGTGAGCTTGATTCAATTTCTAAGCTAGCAAACTTCAAACTACATAAGTGGGTGTCCAATTGTCTCGAATTGCTTATAGATGTGCCAAAGGAAAGTATCGGTGTGAGTAACAAAAATGTGGATACGGACAAGGCTGTTTTTTAAAATACTGGGTATGTCAGTGGACATGTGCTTGATCCAAAGCCTGAAACTCCGACCAGAAGAAAGGTATTATCTTCCATTAGTCGATTATTCGATCCAATGGTATTTGCTGGTCCTGTCACTATAAAAGCCAAGCTGCTTTTACGAGACCTATGTCAAAATAATTTAGAATGGGACACGCCTTTGAAAAAAGAGTTATGTAATGTTTGGGAGAGTTTTTATAACAATATTATTAACATGCCTTTGCTGACCATACCTCGTTATTTGCATATTTCCGAGGCTAAAGAAGAAACGTACATTTACGTACTTTGCTCAAAACCGAAGCTAAATGCAATTAAATCTAAGCTAACAATTCCGAAATTGGAATTGAACGGAGCGTTGTTATTAGCAAAACTTGCTTATCATGTTGCTAGTACGCTTAACGTAGAGACTATTGATCTTTTTAGCGATTCCAAGATTGTGCTAAGTTGGATTGACATATCGTGCGCTGTAAAGGTTTCCGCTTACATAGGAAACCGCGTTAAAGAAATAAAGCGGCTAACACAGACTGCTAGTTGGCACTTTACTCCAGGCCTATTTTACCCAGCAGACATTTTGTCTAGAGGCGCAGATCCAACCGAAATTAATAGCAGTTTGCTATGGAAGCGTGGACCAGATTATTTATTACATTCAGATTGTTACAATTTTTATATCTATGACTAAAATAGAAACGCTTCTGAACACAGTTACATGTAATAATTTTACAACTGTTGACAAGGAATCCATTGATCCCTTTTTCGAAAATTATTCTAGCTACGCGGATTATGGTATATGTTATGAGATTTGTAAATAAATGCAGGCAGCGTAATGTTTGTTCTGCCGATGTTTCTGTTCTAGAAATGTGAGAAGCATTGACTTCAATTATTAAGGGAATTCAAAATTATTATTTTTCCTATAAGATTTTTGTTTTGTTCAAAACAAAGATGTTAAGGGCTCCTCGTTGTCACTGAATCCGTTTTTAGACTCGCAAGGTGTTCTTCGTGTGGGTGGCAGGTTGTGTAACGCCAACATTGATTACACAACCAAATTTCCTATTATTTTACCCAAATGTTGCCATATCACCCGGTTAATTATCCGACAAGAACATCTAGCTTTAAAGCATGGTGGTCTTAAGCTGGTTTTAAGTCATTTGCTGCAAAAATATTACATTATTAACGCTGTTAGAGAAGTTAAGAGCGTAATTCATTAATGTGTCGTATGTTGCAGACACAAAGCTAAAACCTCAAAGCAACTCATGGACTCATTGCCTATTGATAGAGTGACTCATTCCAAAGTATTCATAAAGGTGAGCCTTGACTACTTAAAACAATCATTGCTCCGCAATAGTGTAATTTCAAAGGGGTATGTTGCATTATTTGTTTGCTTTGCCTCCAAGGCCATACATCTCGAGGTGGTGTCTGATATGACCGCCGACACATTGATATCAGCCTTAAAAATATTTGTTTCTTGTAGAGGTGTCCCTAGTGATTATTTTGCGATAATGCTGCCACATTTAGTTGTGCAAATAAACAGTTAAAGACCTTATTCAAATTACATGACAGTCTAGAGTTACAACACGCTGTCTATAACTACGCGTTACAAAAGGAAATTCAGTTTCATTTTATCCCCGCTTATAGCCCGAATCATGGAGGCCTCTGGGAAGCCGCTGTAATGTCGGCAAAGTTCCATTTAAAAAGAATCTCTACTTGTAAAGTATTTACTTGTGACAGAAATTGAAAGCATTCTTAATTCAAAACCGCTAATGTCGGTTTCTAATCAAAATACCTCTGATGTATCTTGTCTGACTCTAAAAAAACTAATAAAAAAATATATATATATATATTATGTTAGTTGATATAACTCTGAAATATCAATTTCAGATGCTATGAACCTGCGCGGCGACTCGGAGCAGTTGTCACCACAGAAGCAAGCTGAACGCAAAAAGGCCGTACACCTAATGGCGCAACGTCAGCATATTCTAAAGAACACGGTGAATACATTTTCATTACATGACCTGCAACGGCACCACCGAATTTCAAATTTTGAATTTTGTATTTTGAATTTTAAATTCTGTATTTTGAATGTTTTGAATTTTGAGTACCTCCAATAACATGATACCATCCCTCTGGAATGACGTCACAACATGCATTTCGGATATTCTGTGACGTCATTCCAGAGGGTGGTACCATGCGATTTGAGATCGGCGGTACCGCTGCTGAGTGGTTCAGTTGGTTACCATGCCGGTCACCACGTAGAGGTACCGGGTTCTATTCCCGGCCAAACAGAAATTGAAATGATGCATTTTATTTTCTGTTACTGGTCTGGGTGTACTATATTTAATAAGTATGTATTAAATAAACTAAATAAGTAGTTTATCAGTTGCTAACATCCATAACAGAAGCTTTGCTTACTTTGGGGCTACAGGGCGCAAAGTAAGCAAAGGATGTGTTATGGCACATTCCGCATCCCGTTTTACGGTATGTGATACTGATAAGCGACTTTGCTGATAAAATATAGTAGTTTCGCCTACTATATTAAGATTTTAAAATAAAGTTGGCGAACACCTAAAACAGTAGTATACTATATTATATGGTAGGGTTGGCAACCCTACCTGGGTCTCGAGTCCACTAACTTACTTCATCCGATTTAATTGTAATTGGATCACAATAGCAAGTCAACGACAGTTTTAATTGTAGCAGAATACTAAAAACGCGTATATTAGGAAAACGTTTTTTTGGAACACACACACACACACGCGCACGCACACACACACGTCAGTGTACATGTATTTCTTTGTTTTATTATTCTTTCTTTTTGTCAATATTGTATCTATCTGCAAAGCTGCTTTGTGGCTACATATAAAAATTTTAAAATGCGGTTTTGTCATTGGCATTTCAACCATTATGTACTTATCTTTTAAACATATTTAACTGCTGTAAAACTGTGTAATGAACTAATAAATAAATAAATAAAATCAAATCAATCAAGCCATCAGTAAATAAGCGGACTTGAGGCCCTGGTGGTAAGTGGCCGAAGGTGCAGCATGCTTGGCTAAAACAGCCTCGCTCGAGCGTTGAAGATGCCCAGATACCAATGTTGAACTCACGAGCAGGCAACGTTTGCTGACCCAAAGCCGTTTGTGCCGATAGCTGGAAGATCTACCACTGAAAATCGGCTAGGGTCATGTTTCCCTATGAACATCTTAAAAGTATTTCCAGTAATTCAATAAGAATAAGAAATTTTGCTGCTGTAAGACACTACGACTCGACAAAAATAAATAAAGTAAAAAACATTGTCTTATGTAGGTAAAAACAAGTGAAAGCACACCTACATTAATTAACTTGGTACTAGGGTTGCCATCTTTTTAAAGACCAAGTATAGTATTTTCGGATTCAGTAGCCATAAAAATATAGTAGATAGGGAACTATTAAAAATATATATATTTATTTATTTATTTATTTATTAAAACTTTATGCACTAAAGGTACATTGGCGGACTTAAAGCTAAAGTAGCCTTATCTACCAGTCAACCGTGAAAAAAAAAAGATCGAAAACGGTAGGCGGTGCCGGAGAAACAATAAGAAAAGGTGAAGGGAGGGATACTTTACATCAATACATGCTTAATTTATACAATTTTACAAAGATACAAGAAATAGTTAAACAACAAATACATACTAAAGATAGGTACATAGGAGTAAATAATAGGGGGAATAATTTAATTATGGGGAATGCAGATAATGCTTGTGTACAGCCTTTTTGAAAGAGAATTTGCTAGTTAAAAGTCTAATTTCAGAGGGGAGACCATTCCAGAGTCGCATGGCCACCATCGCGAAAGAGTTGGATATAAAACCAGTGCGGTGAAGGGGAAAATGTAACAACCGGTTATGTGTGGATCGGAGATTGCGGTCATGGGTTTCAGATAGAAACTGGAACTTTGACTTTAAATAGTTAAGGATAGCAGGGTCATGCAGGATCGAATGAAGGAGGGTAAGGATCCTCAAATGTCGACGTCGTCGGATAGGGAGCCACTTCAATCTGGCGCGAAAGTCCGAAATGTGGTCGTATTTACGTAAGCCGAAAATGAACCGTATGCAGTTATTTATTAGGCGATCCAGCTTATTGAGTAGGTCCTGATTCATATCGGAGCAGCACACATCTGCATAATCTATGATAGGCAAAATCAGGGACTGCACAAGTAACATTTTGGTAGCAGCAGGGAGGAAAAACTTAAATCTGTAAAGGGCACAGAGAGTCGAGGTAACCTTCCTGCTAAGCTCAGTCACATGAGCTGCCCAACTGAGAGTGCTGTCTACATGGAGCCCCAAATCCTTTACCTGAGGAGAGTATGGAATAATTGATCCATTAAAATGTATAGGTGGTAACAGGGACAGGTCAAGGCTTTTAATTAAATGTTGACTACCCAGAATGATGGCCTGGCATTTAGAAGGATTAACGTGTATCCCAAACCTAGATGACCATTCCTGGATGGTTTGGAGATCGCTAACAAGAGCATCTACAGCTTCCGACAGATTAGCAGGATCAGCATTCGCATATATTTGCAGATCGTCGGCATAGAGGTGGTAAAAGCACTTTAAATTGAGGGTCAGCTGATTAATAAAAATAGCAAAGAGGAGAGGGGACAGGATTCCACCCTGTGGAACGCCGGTCTCGAGGCTACACCAGCCCGAAGTTGACCCATCAGCCCGGACCGCCTGCTGGCGACCGCGGAGATAGAATGCAAACCATTCCGTCACTGAGGATGTCGCACCAAGATGAGACAAAACAGCGAGCAGAATATCATGATCGACATTATTGAAAGCATTGGAGAAGTCTATTAACACAAGCAACGCCAGTCTGGTCCTCTCCATGCAATCCCTAACGTCTTCAGTAACCTTGAGAAGAGCTGTGGCTGTACTATGTCCAGGATGAAATCCTGACTGAAATGGACTTAAGAGTGCATTAGAGAAAACAAACGACGATAGCTGCTTGTGAACAATAGCCTCAAGGATTTTGGATAATATATGTATTTTTAATAAAATACATATATTATTTCTTAGACGATGAGACATTTTGAGGAACGCTTTATAATAATTATAACCATTAAAATTCTAAATTGTTAACCACCGTTAACTCAGCTTTTATGAGACGTACTGGCTATGTTATCTTTACATATTTTTGTTTATTTCTATACACTTTAAGATGTAAAGAAAATCTTGATTCACTGGAGGTATCATCGGGCTCACTGTAGTCATTGCTGTACATGACACTTTAGTGATAAGCGACTTTGCTAATAAAATATAGCAGTTTCGCCTACTGCTACTACTACTACTATTTTAAAACAATAGTAGGCGGGCACCTAAAACAGTAGAATAATATATTATACAGTAGAGTTGGCAACCCTACATGGTACTGTCAATGATAACGACTTCCAGGTGGTAGCACTCCAACAGCTGCAGAATAACCTGGAGACGCGCTGGCTACAGATCATGCAGAGCCTTGAGGAGATCCTGGAAGTAGTAATTGACACCGAGCTGGTAATGTAAGTCAACTAAGGTTTCTGCACGCGTGAATGCGTTTAGCGATTTCAGATGGCGCTAGTGAGGTCTCCAGTAGAGTAGAATTAGCCGTGTGGTGTCCGGCAGAGTAGAATAGCACCAACCCCTTACACTCGTGGGTGTCGTACAAGGCGAGTAATGTTTTCGAAGGAAAAGATCTAGAGTCTCCGTAGGCTGGAAAATGGGCAGCAGCGTTTCCCATTGTTATATTTAGAACATCGCGATCTCCAACTCGATTGCATAATGTTATACAACGTAAGGATTAGTATCAACTGTCTAGTAAGTAGCAGCCATAACTCTAGTAACAGACGCTCCGTTTTAGCTGGATCTGACCAAACATCAGTTACAGTCGATAATAATCCTTACAAAGTATAAAATAAAGTCGCTTTTGAATTAATTCGGATGCGCGGACGAGCCGACCTTGGGCGGACCTCCGACCACGTCCTCCGCACCCAAAAGCCACTTTATTTTATACTGCGTAAGGATTAATATCAACTGCAACTGACGGTTGGTCGGCTCCAGCCAAAATGGAACGTCTGTTACCATAATCTATTTTTTTTAACAATAAAGTACTGGGATAACGTTCGCCTTTCCTATTGGTTACAAGCCGGCGTTCACATCAACTACCAATCCCAACCACCAATCACTCCACGCCGTGAAAGCAGCCTTAGCGTACTTAATTTGAATGAACCAATGAGCATGTCGTATTCAGCCATGTATATTGGCCGTGTGGTGTCCGACAGGGTAGAATAGCACCAACCCCTTACAGAATATCAAAAGTCTCGGTAGTCTGGAAAATGGGCAGCAGCATATTCCATTGTTATATTTAAACACTGTGATCTCCAACCCGCCTGCCAAGCGTAGAGATTATGGCAATAACCTCCCCTGTGATGATGATGATTGTTTAACAAAACCCCACGACGCCCAGGTGGAGGGTACAGCAGCAGCTGCACGCCAACGGGCGCCCCATCGACAGCAGCCTGGACGCCATCCAGCAATGGTGCGAAGACCTCTGCGAACTCATGTGGTGTGCTATCGAACAGGTATGTTATCTAGATATATCCATGGGTGTTGTATGATAAAGAAGTAAGTATTAGAAAAAAGTAGTTTATCAGTTATCTATCAAACATAACACTAACTTTGCTTACTTTGGGGCTGGAAGGCGCAGTGTGACTTTATCCAAGCACATTTATTTACTTTATTAGAATTTATTACGTGTGTATTTAAAGGCTTTGTTACATTAAAATCGGGTTTGTAGTTTAGAAAATATTTGAGTAAGTAAACTTGGTCAGGGGTTATCCTACTTTTTCTGTCTGATGTACAAAAAGGGTATAGACCGATATAACTTAAGTGCATTTTGTTACAGGTCCATGAAATGAATAGGTTCTGGACACACAGTTCAGTTCTCTCGTCTGTCAATCCTCTGGCTACCTTGGACACCCATAAAATTAGGGTAAGTACGGTACACCACAGTGTAAACTATCTATGAGGTCCTGTGGTGTTTCGGTAAAAAGCGGCTGGATACACAGAGGGGTTTCCCTTGTTCCTTGTAGATAACCAAGTTTGATAACTGGTATTCTGCTAGGAAAAATAATTCCTTCTAGTTAACTCGGTTATCAAACAGGATTGTTTTTTTCCGCGTAGAAAACTAGTGGGTACAGTGCTTTTCGGGCAATCCCACATATTCCACGTCACTCCCCCGGGTGAAGTGATACCTTCCGAAGATTTCCCCCTCTTAAAAAATAAAAAGTGTAAGTTTTGCGCTTATTACATTTGACTAAATTCAGAAGCAAAAAGCGTGAGAGCAAATTAAAGTGGAATGTATTGCTCATAGAATAAGGTCCATTTTTGTATCACTTATATTATGTCACGCGTCGCTCTGATTTTCAAACGCCGTAAGACAAAAATTTACCTTATTTTATATGCAAAACATTCCACTTTCATTTTCTGTCGCGCTTTTTGCATCTGAATTTAGTTACTGAATTTAGTCAAATGTAATCAGCGCATAAGGTAGTGGTGAAATAGATAGTTGACTTCACAATCAAAGCAAAGTGGCGGTCCATAGTATCTGCCTACCCCACCTGTGCGACATATTTAATATACATTTTTAACTTACACTGTTCGTATGTAGGTTTGTCCGTTGTCCGTCTAATATAAATTCATCGTGTTTGGGCTCTTTGGAATGATCTTGATGAGTAGGTACTGTACCGCGCGATAAAAGCTTGTTGTGGAAAAATATTTTTCATTTAAGAACTTATTATTTTTATTTTCCATATCAGCTCCAAGAAATGCTAGCCAATCTGATGAAATGTGCATTCGTGATAGAGAAGCAACCGCCGCAAGTTATTAAAATGAATGCCAGGTGAGTCTGATCTTTCTGTTGAAAATATTGACCTACCTTGAGACCTACTGAAGACGGCATATCGGACTTGCCAATACCTGTATAAAAGGAGCTGACGTTGCTGTGAGTCTAAGGGTGGCTTGCACCAAATTCTTAAACGTATTTAAGTTGAAACTTCTCTTCTCTTCTCTTGAGATCTTTCATGTAATATTTAAATACAGCAAAAAGTATAAATCTGTTGGCAAATAAAATAAATAAATAAAACACCCAGAGAAATCATAATTCATCATTTCAATTTCTGCTCGGTCGGGTGGTCTTTGTGGTCGTCAATACCCGTTATTTATTGATTTCAGGTTACCAGCTACTGTCAGGCTACTGGTCGGATCAAAACTGAATATTAAGAATACGGGGGTTAAAGTAAGTATGCCGATAAATCTGGCCTTAATTACTTACTTACTATGTTGACGCAACGACCCAAAATGAGTCTTGGTCTCCGACACTAAGATGTTCCATTCCACTCTGTCCTGTGCCACCTCTTGCCAACAGTCAGCCCGGAGTTCCAACAGGTCTCTTTCCACTTCGTCACACCAGCGATATTTGGGACGTCCGACCGGTCGCCGACCACTGGCTCGTCTCAAGTAAGCTTTCTTCACTGCCCAATTCTTTCCCATCCTCTCCACGTTGCCAAGCCAGCGAGGTCCATGGGCATTATTTTATATCATACGGTAGGCAAACAGACAAGCGGGCCACCTGATGGAAAGTGGTCACCACTGCCTATAAACATTATTAGCAACACCAAGAGTATCGCCAATGCGTTGCCCACCTCTATAACACGTTGCTCTGGCAGCAAAATGCAAATACCCCTCCACTGCCAAAGCCGCGGTTCCCCAAATCCCCACCCCAAGGAGCACTGAAGATCTTACTTACCGGCAGAAACACAATACTATTTAAAAGAGTATTGTTTGGCTGTGGTATATGTGGTATATGTAGGATAATTCTGAAACAGATATGAGCCTAGTATCATTGGCTTTTGTTTTTCGGCAATTATATTAGGCTAACCCAGCAGGTCCTCCAGCTCCTTGTTCTTCCGGACCCTCCAGTTCCCGTCCTCTCCTTGCACTGGGCCAATGATCTGGCCTGTATGCCTGAATTACTCAGTTCCAAATTATTAAATAGTACTGTCAAAAACAAGTTAGTACTATCATTAGCCGTGCGGTGTCCGGCAGAGTAGAATAGCACCAACCCAATACACACGTAGGTGCCGTACAAGGCGACTAACGTTTTCAAGGCGAAAGATCTATATCTGGAGTCTATTTAGACTTGAAAATTTCCATTTCCATTTTCCATTGTTATATTTATAATACTGCGATCTCCAACCCGCCTGCCGAGCGTGGAGAGTAAGGCAATGACTTCCCCTTTCGTAGAAGAGGCCATAAGTTCTGCATTGGACTGATATGGGCGGTGATGATGAAACAAGCAGCGACAAATAACCAAGCTTCGTTTCCAGGTGAAGATAGTCTGCGAGAATCAGATCCACGACCTGTTATCACAACACTCCACCTGGGATGGATTGTCTACATGCGGTGTCCTGGTCAATCATTCAACTGCATTGAATAACGATCCTACAACCAAGACTCTTCGAGGAGATTTCAGGTGAGTTTGTCTTCACCAAGTGGTGGAGAGGGCATTGACTACTTTTTCACACAACAAATGCGTGCCAGGTCAGAGATGAAAAATAACGCGAAATCTCCTTCATTTTCTGTCAGCAACAAATAAAAAGGACTGTCCAGTGTCCACTCTGTCGATATTTTCTGTCGAGGTATTGTAATGAGAGATATTGTCGATATCGATGTTATAAGAATTATTCTTAAGTCATCAAGTTCAAATTGATTATCAAGCTAACGTTTGGCACGCATTTTACCCAAAAGGGCCGCTCTACTTAGCCAAAAAGGCAACTTCATTTTATGTTATATGGTAAGCAAACAGGCAAGCAGGCCACCTGCTAGAAAGTGGTCACTGCTGCCTATAGACATTAGCAACACCAGGGGCATCGCCAGGGGGATCCAAACATACGTCCAAAGGAAACAGTGTGGCTGGGAGCTTATTCCACATCCAAATCGTACGAGCGAGAAACGTCTCGAACCTTTGCGTGGTGACCAACAGAGGGTCTACGTAGTGGGGATGAGTAGGGATGATGATTGTTTGCCTGCTTACTGAAATAAGAAAAATTAACGGTGCAGCACCTAATAAAAATAAACTTTTTGTTTCCATGCAGGAGTCTTCAGCTGCGAAACTTCTCGCATCCAGCCCGTCGGCCCAACGACGTTGTCACCGACGAGAAGTTGGCCATGGTGTTCCAATGCTCACTCAATGTTGGAAACACACTCTTCGACGTAAGTCCTCGTAAAAAGCTTTTCTTTCAGTTCCATCATAATCAGCCTGTGGTCTTGGCGTTAATGTCCCGGTTGTGCTCTCGCGAGCGAGTGCTCGGTGTCCGCCTTGGCGATGATACAGGATTTGGCAGATCAGGTAATTACAGTGGAGCGACTGCTGTTTGACCTCTGTGACACTGTTAACAGGGGAACCTGAGCAGATTGAATCATGTTTAGACATCAGTCCAGTGTGCAGGTTTCCTCACGATGTTTTCCCACATCGTTAGAGCATCGCTTAATGTTTTACTAATGCACACAGCTCAGAAAAGCACTTTACAAAGCTCAGAAAAGAGGCATTGTTACACGGCGGCACTGGTGATCAAACCGGGTACCTCGGGGTACGAGTCGGACTCTTAACCATTAGACCACCGACACCCCTCATCATATTCAGCCTATCATCGTCACAGCCCATAACAGTCCACTGCAGGACTTAGGGCCTCTCCTACGAAAGGGTAGGTTATTGCCGTAATCTCCACGCTTGGCAGGGTTAGTTGTAAATATAGCAATGGAAAGCGCTGTTGACTATTTTCCAGCTTACTGACTGGGGGAGATCTAGACACCTATATCCGGGATTGGACTGTAATTCATGCCAAATGGATAGCCAACAGCGTGTCTTGATCGACTACTGCCATTATTACATAAAAAACATTATTTTTTTATTGCATAGGGAGGCACAGGGACATACAGTCCACCCGGTGGAAAGCGGCCACCGTCACTTAGGACATCTGCAACCCAAAGGAAGCGGATGTAGTGCCGGCCTTAAACATATTAAAGCTCTTATAAACATTTTATGCCTTAATTCTATTCATTTGTAACGAATACTATAATGTTGTACATAATACGACACTGGCCTATGGTGTCCGGCAAAGTAGAATAACTCCAACCCCTTACACTCGTGGGTGTTGTACAAGGCGACTAATGTTTTCGATGTTATACTAGTGTTTCGCTCTGTTCTCGGCCAGCAAAGCTGGCCTCGTGGCTAAGTGCCATCGGGGGGATGCTTGGGAAGCGTTAATCTTGTAACTTTTCCCCAAAGAACGGGATATTATTTTTGTGTCTGGCAATACTTGAAAACAGTGCCAGGGGTCGCTTAAGAAATGTTAATAATTTGCTGTTAAATGTTGCCTTCTCGAACGTTATATTATCGTCCTCCGTAAATAACCGCTGCCGAATATCCTCGTTTACTAACCCACACATAAATTGGTCCCTTAAATTCTCCTTTAAACTATCCGACGTAAACCCACAATTTTTACTTAATCTCTTTAACTGCGTGAGGTAGTCTGCAACACTTTCGTCACTCTTTTGCTTAAGCTGCCGGAACTTGAATCTCTCCGCCAACACACTCTGCTTCGGGTTAAGGTGCCCTTTCATGAGGTTTACCAGCTCGGTGTAGGTTTTTGTTGCTGGTGGGTTGGTACACAGGTTCACCATCAACTCATACGCGTCGCTTCCGATGACGGTGATTAGCGTGGCCACTTCCAGCTCGGGCTTGACTCCGTTTACCATAAAGTACTGTTCCAAGCGATCTATGTATGACTCCCAGTTGTCTCCGTCCAGGTCAAAGGGTCAAATTTTTCCAACTGACATTTTCGGTCAACTTTCTTATTTGATTGGGTTATTTACGTTAACTTATGATATTCACTCGTAAACACGTGAACATTATCCACTCTACGTCGCCAATGAAGAATTTGGGGTTTCCTAGATAAAATAAGGAACACGTCCGTTCGGTAACACATTTAATGCAGGACAAAGAGCCAAAAACACATCTACCTTATCACATTATAAATAGTACAAATATCGATTTACCCACATATATTTCAATAATGATAACTTTCCTAAACATCGAATAATCAATAAAACTGAGGTACAAATTGTAAATAGTGTTAACTGTCATCATTGTCATAAAACGGGGCAAAATCTTCATTCAAAACAACACGTTTCGGCAATCCATAATAATAACAATGTAAATTTCAAACGGGTACAACACAGTCAAAACTCGAGTTATATTGATAGTGCACAACGTGGAGTCTACGTGAACCGGTTATAAAATAAACGAAAAAGTAACATGTAAATACAATGTATGTATCTACTCGGGTAGACGTAGAGGAGAGTGGGCATTTTCAGTATATGGTACTGTCCTTCGAAAGGAACCTCTCATGATATAAAGCAATGTTTGTTTCTTCATTCGTGCGTTGCCACAGCGTTCTACCGATTAAGATAAAACTTTGTCAACTTATTGCTTACACTTATGGGAAAGTTGTAGGGAAGGTTAGGAGTAAAGTAAGAGAGACGGGGAAGGCTGGGTAGGGTAGAAGTAGGAATAGGGTGGGGTATGATAGTAGTAGCGTAGGGTTAGGTTAGGTTAGGTAAGGGTACATAGTAGGGAATGTAGGGTGTGTATGGTAGGAGTAGGATAATCAAGGTGTAGAGCTTTTTTTTATATGCTGCTAAGGTGGCAAACAAGATTACGGCCTGCCTGATGTTAAGCAGTCACCGCAGCCTATGGACGTTTGCAATACCAGGGGCATCATCCACGCGTTGCCGATCCTGTAAAAATCTTTTACCCCCTTTCTTAAAGAACTCCATGTTGTACTTTCCAGGAAAAACCTCTACAGGTAGTTCATTCCACAACCTTAGTGTGCGTGGGAGAAAGTTCCTTTGGAACCGCACAGTTCACTACCAATTCAGCAAGGTGTGAGGATGAACTCCCCGTCGGTGGCGAGCGATGCGATGATACAATGTAGCGGAGAGTGTAGTAGAGTAATGATGTAATAGTGAGAGTAGTGTAGGATATGGTGGGATATGTGAGTTAGGGAAGGGTACGGTAGAAGTAAAAAGTTTTGGAGATATGCAAAAAGCCTAAAAAGCGACCACGGACTATCCGCTCAGATTAGTTACGAAACCCGGGTTAGTTCTAATGGGCCGGAGATGTGTGAAATATTTTTAGATTATTTTCAGTCTGTGTACACTAACCCTACGACAAATATAACTGCCGTTTCGGCGCCATCGGTCACCAACCCAGTAGGATGCATCGGTCAAATTGCAATGACACCCAAGCTAATCTTGAAATACCTATTAAAATTAAATTTGACTAAGGGAGCAGGCTGCGATGATATCCCTCCTATTTTTGTACGCGAATGTGCCGCTTGCTTAGCTTTACCTCTATATATTTTGTTTCAGCGCTCTCTATCAGAGGGTGTTTTCCCGACTTTGTGGAAGCAAGCATTTGTGGTGCCAATTCATAAAGGTGGTTCTAAAACGTTGGCTGAGCAATACCGCCCTGTGTCCATTCTGACAGTTTTTAGCAAATTGTTTGAGTTGATTGTTTATGATCAGGTATATCCCGTCGTTGCGCGCAGTGCTCCGAGCGCCCAACATGGATTTATGCGCAAATAATCAACCCTCACAAACTTAGCCGAATTTGTCGACATTGTTGCCAGGCATATGGATGGGGGCCGCCGGGTTGACGTCGTTTACACCGACTATTCAAAATGTTTTGATAGACTTTGCCATGACACGATTTTAAATAAACTTGAACAAGTCGGGGTACACGGCGATCTGCTGCGGTGGTTTGAGTCATACCTTCGCAACAGAAGTCAGGCTGTCAGGCTTGGGTGTTACCGCTCTCAATTTGCTACCATTCCCTCCGGAGTGCCCCAGGGCTCACATTTGGGTCCTTTATTATTTAATGTTTGTCTATTCGATTATGCACAATGCTTTCGACATGCATTGTTTCTTATGTATGCAGACGATACCAAAATTTTTATGCCTATTAAGGATCCTACGGACTGCACATTACTACAAGAGGACCTGGATAGAGTCTCTGAGTACTGTTTCCGGAATGATCTCCAGCTAAACGTCAAGAAATGTCAAACGATCTCTTTTACTAGACAGAAGAGTACAGACCCCTACTCCTACAAGTTGGACGGTAGCATAATTGATAGGGTGTATACAAGTCCGGGATCTGAGTATAATTCTTGACTTTAAATTGTCTTTTATCGCACAATTTGAGCACATCGCTGTGAAGGCTGTGAAAATGTTGGGCTTCATATATAGGGCGTGTAAGCCTCTTAACTCAGCTGCAGCATTTAAAACTCTCTACTACGCATATGTTAGGAGTGTACTTGAATACGCGTCGCCTGTGTGGCCTCCAATTTATGCGAACCACCGTGGTAGATTGGAGTCCATACAGAAAGCGTTCCTTAGGCGTTTTAACTACATTGCTGGATGCGAACGATTGGGATATGAGGAGTGCCTGATTAAATATAAAATGTTTTCCTTGGAAGAAAGGCGTTTGATTGCAGATATTATGCTTCTGCACGATGTACTTCACGGCGAGGTGGATAGTCCAGATTTGCTGTCCTGGATTTCGTTCTATGCGGGGGATGCGCGCGCGCGTCTAGGAGGTCGCTGGCCTCGCCTACTCGACTATGGTCGAGTACGTAGCTGCTACGCCCTGGGCTCACCCATAAATACAACTATTGATGTGTATGCGTGCCAATAAGCTCACCACTAAGGATGCCGAAGATCGAGCAAGGTGGGCCAATAATAGCAGGAAAGCGGACCCTGGGCCCTCGCGTGCTGCGCGGGGGCGCAACCGGGACATAACGCCAAGATGATGATGAGGGTGGTATAAGGAGGGATTAGCGTAGGGTAGGGTAGGGAAGTGAAGGGGTAGAGTATAATAAGGATAGGGTGGGTCAGTGTAGAGTTAGGGGAAGCGTAGGATACGGTAGGGTATGTAGGGTAGGGGTATTGAAAGGCAAAGTAGAGGTAGAGTTGGGAAGGATTGGGTTGGGTAGTGGACGGATATAGTAGGGGTATGTAGGGTAGGGGTAGGGTAGGCAAGAGGTACAGTGGGGCAGGATAGGAGTAGGGTAGTGTAGTGTAGAGTAGAGTAGGGATGGAGTATGGTAGGCAAGGAATATAGTAGAGTAGGGTAAGGTTAGGGTAGGGGTAGAGTAGGCGAAGGAAGGGGGTTGCCTGTGGATGGGAAAGGGGAGGGTTGCTCAGGGAAGGAAACCAGTAGGTTAAAGTAGGGTATGTGTAGTGAGGGTAGGATAGGTAACGAAAAAGTAGAGGTAGGGTAGAGTAGGATTGGGTAGTCAAGGGGTAGAGTAGAGTAGGGTTACAGTAGTTTATGGTCGAATATAGGAGGATATGTGGCGTAGGGGTAAGGAAGGGTTAGATTGTTCCCGATTACCGTTGGGGTACACCAGGGCTCTGTGCTCAGCCCACTTCTGTTCAATGTGATATTAGACGTATTGTCAGACAGCATCCGAGATTATCATAAGGTACCTCCATGGCTGCTCATGTATGCTGACGATATCGCGCTGACAGACTCTGACAAGGGGCGGCTAATCCAACGTGTAAAAAAGTGGAAGGAGGCACTTGAGAACGGCGGTCTGAAGATAAATGTGGCGAAGACAGAGTACATGGCCTGTAACAGTGTAGATCCCCTACCCGTGCGCATAGGCGATGAGGAAGTCAAGTGCACGGATCAGGTGAGATACTTGGGATCTGTGCTTAGCTCAACCTGGGACATAGACGGCGACGTCAAGGCCCGAATATCCGCTGCTTGGGCCAAATGGCGGGAGGTAACGGTGTCATTTGTGACCCCAAAATGCCGATAAAGTTGAAGGGACAGGTCTATAAGACCATCGTTAGACCTGCTCTTCTTTACGGTAGCGTGACTTGGCCCCTGTTAGAGCGGCACAAGCAGGAGCTGCGCGTCACGGAAATGAAGATGCTGCGATGGATGTGTGGAGTTTCACGGAAGGATCGGCTTCGAAACGCCCACATTCGGGGTAGCCTTGGCGTCCGTGACATCGCAGATAAGCTGCAAAAGTGCCACCTTCGATGGTATGGCCACGTCTTGCGCAGACCGGCAAGTTATGTGGGGAACAAGTGTCTGGCTAAGCCGCCCCCGCCGGGCACGGAAAGGAGAGGCCGGCCCAAGAAGCGATGGCTTGACGTAGTCAAGAACGATATGCGTGCCAATAAGCTCACCACGAGAGATGCCGAAGACCGAGCGAGGTGGGCCAGGAATAGCAGGAAGGCGAACCCTGGACCCTCGCGTGCTGCGCGGGGGCAAAACCGGGACATGACGCCAGGATGATGATGATGATGATGATGGTAGGGAAGAATTAAAGAGGAGTTCGGTTAAGTATGGGTACAGTAGGGTATAGTAAAGATAGGTTGTACATTACAACTTTTAGAAAAGTCAAAAACAGCCAAAATATTTTAAAAAATAAAAATCGAGTAAATCTCTAAAAAATCCCTAAGAACAGGGTAAATTTTTCATGCATGGTGACAATTGGGGTAAATCTAAAAAAAAAACCCTTTAAACGGGGTAAATTAAAAATCCATATGAACACTTCTTGAGGAACCCGACAATCCCCTCATGCATTACAACTTTCATATACGTCAACAACATGGCGAAAACGCATTTAGAAATATAAATCGGGCAAAATCTTTAAAAACTTCCTTAAAAACGGGGTAAATTTTTATCTATGGTGACACTCCTCAAGTAGAACAACAATACCCTCATACATTACAACTTTCATCAACGTCAACAACACGGCCAAAATACCCTTTAAAATATAAATCGGGGTAAATCTCTAAAAACTTTTTTAAAAACGGGGTAAATGTTTCGTCCATGTAAATACTTCTTGAGTAGTCCAACAATCTTCTTATACACGACTACTTTCAAAAACGTCAAAAACACAACCAAAAATATGATTAAAAATCTAAATCGGGGTAAATCACAAAAATTTCCCTCAAAACGGATAAAACTTTTTATATACAAATACTACTCGAGAAGCCCGATAATCCCCTCATACATTACAACTGTCGTATACGTCAACAACGTGGCGAAAACGCACTTAAAAATATAAATCGGGGTAAATCTCAAAAATTTACCTAAAAACGGAAAAATTAAATATCCTTGTGAACATTTCTTGAGAAACCCGACAATCCCCTCATACATTACAACTTTCATATACGTCAGCAACATGGCGAAAACGTACTTCGAAATATAAATCAAGGTAAATCTCTATAAATTTCCATGAAAAAAGGGTAAATTTTTCATTCGTGTAAACACTGCTTGAGTAATTTATCATCCCTTGATACAAGACCACTTTCAGAAACGTTAGAAATACAGCCAAAATACCCTTAAAAATATAAATCGGGGTAAATCTCTAAAAACTTCCTTGAAAACGGGGTAAATGTTTCGTAAATGAAATTTTTCTCGAGTTACCCAACAATCTCCTCATACATTAATACTTTCAAAAACGTCAAAAACAACCAAAATGCGATTTAAAATCTAAATCGGGGTAAATCTCAAACAATCCCTTAAAACGGGGTAATTTAAACATATATGTCAATACTTCTTGAGAAACCCGACAATCCCCTCATACATTACAACTTGCATATACGTCAACAATATGTTGAATACGCACTTTAACATGTAAATCGGGGTATATCTCAAAAAAAATCCCTAAAACCGGGTAAATAAAACATCCATGTGAACACTTCTTGAATAACCCAATAATCCCTTCATACATTACAACTTTCATATAACTACGTCAACAACATCGTGAAAACGCATTTAAAAAATTAAATCAGGCAAATTTCAAAAATTTCCCTAAAAATGGGGTAAATTTTTTATCTACATAATCACTTCTTGAGTAACCGGATAATCCCCTCATACATTACAACTTTCATATACGTCAACAACATGTGAAAAATATAAATAAGTGTATATTTCAAAAAATTCCCTAAAAGCGAGGAAAATTAAACATCCATGCAAACACTTCTTGAGTAACCCAACAATCCCTTCATACATTAACACTTGAATAAACGTCACCATCACGGCTAAAATGCGCTTTACAATTAAAATCGGGGTAAAAATCAAATTTTTCCCAAAAAGTGGGGTAATATTTTTACCCCTAGCAATACTTATCAATTAGACCTACAAGTCTGCCATACACGCCAACTGCCAAAAACATCAGCAACACTAAGAAAATACGAGAGCGAAAAGTAATTATTTCAATATTTAGTATTTTCGGGGAAAATCTCCCAGATTACCCTGAAATGTGGCAATTTTTATTGCACCGAGCAATACTATTCGGCCGGGCCTACAACCGCCCCATACACTGTAAACCTCGATTCAGGTGGCAACACCGCGAAAAGACGCTTCGAAAAGTGAAATTTTTTGTCCGTTTTTCAAAATGGCCGCCACGGCCGTCGCCATCTTTGATTTTGGCATCTGCTTGCCAACTACCCTAAATCGAGCACAAAAGCAATGCACCGACGTGATGAAACTTTAAATCCGCTTACAGATTAAAAAATCCCGAGACTCTAAATTCGGGTCCGAAATAAAAATTTTCAAACGGCTCACCAGAGTGACCATGTCGCACATACATTGTTTTCACCCATCTACTCTCCTTCTGGGAGAACAACTATGTCAGTGAGTCAGTGAGTCAGTGGTAGTCGAGCTTTATATATATCGAGCTTTATATATTCTAATCATATATTATAATAATAATAATAACTAACTAATTTAAAAGAACAATTAAAAAAAAGAATAAAACAAGGTAATACATGTACACTGGTATGTGTGTGTGTTTTCCAAAGTATAGTAAAATAAAAGTCCCATTACTGCGATCGGATATATCCCAGACCGCCATTTGTAATTTGCACACGGTTGAAATGAAAAACGTCGAGAGTATTGGAGACGAGCATTTCGTACCGGTCTATGTCCCTGTTAATCGGAGAGCCTAAAACCACAAGCGTAAGTGATCACGACTATACATAGCGGTACAGCTACCGCTTACAAATCAGAGTCCGTGAGGTCAATGTCCGCTATAGCCAATCCATTTGACCCGAACTAGTATATAGGCTGATGATGTTGATGATGATGGCCCATGAAGCGATGGATTGACATCGCCGAGTCATACGAGAGCCAATGGTTCACGACGTGAGGATGCCAAAGACCGGGAGAAATGGAGTAAAATGTAAAATTATCTCTACCCTCACCTTATCTCACAGTTTCTCCTGCACCGCCTACCTTTTTTGATCACATTTTTTTACGGTAGACTGGAAGGCTACTTTAGTTTTAAGTCCGCCAATGTACCTGTGCAATATACCCGTGCATAAAGATTTATAATAAAATGAATCGGAAAGCGGACCCTGGCAGAACCGGGACTGACCGCTCGGATGATGATGATGATGATGTTGATGACGATGACATCCCCAACTGACGGCGGTGTCGCTACCAATAGTGGTGACGGTGGACGCGAACCAGGAGGCCCCCGCGTGGGCCACCGTCACCTGGCACAACGCGTTCGCGCCACCGCCATGGCCGCGTTTTACCTTAGTAGTGGCTTAGTACCGCGCTTTCACGCCAGTATATCATGCCAGTTCACTCATGATTTTAGGGAGTACCAACCTGTCACCAATATAATATTACAAACGATTACAATGGATTTTCTCATGAGACTTATGCGGCAAGCGTACACCATTTGCGGGGGAAACCTAGGATCAAGAATAAACGGAAGAGAGGTAATCAATTTGACGTTGACAGTTGACATCGTCTTTGATGCCTTGCCTAGCTTTTTCATTAAAAATAATTGCAAAGGCAGCGTATAAATACAGCCTAGTTGTAGATATAGTGTACGTACATCCAACAATTACTTTTTAACTTTTTTTTTTCTGTAACTATAGGCTTGCATTTGACCTCAACTCACCTGATGGAAAGCGACGATGAGGTCGAAGATGTAGCATGCGTGCCTAGAAGACACAACACATAACGTAACATAGGCTAATGATGTTGACGATGATGATGTCCTCCCCAGCTGACCGCTCCGATGATGATGTTGATGATGATGATGATGATGATGATGATCTTGATGTTGATGATGATGTTGTTGATGATGGTGGTGATGATGATGATGACGATGATGATGTTGTTTTTTATGATGATGATGATGATGATGTTGATGACGATGTCCTCCCCAGCTGACGGCGGTGTCGCTTCCCATAGTGGTGACTGTCCACGCGAACCAGGAGGCCCCCGCGTGGGGCACCGTCACCTGGCACAACGCGTTCGCGAAGCCGCCGAAGCCTGGCGCAGTGTTCGTCGTACCGGACGAGGTGAGAGTTTGTATCCTAGCTTAATGAAGTGTCAAAGTGTTAGTTTTAAGTTTTCAATATGATTCTATTTGTCGCAGAAAACGATGATTTTTCTATATTTTGTTGAGATTCAGCGCTTTATGCGTTCGGCTGTCCTTTACATAAAAGAACGAGTACCTCAACGACTCACTCTTGACCGTAACTACTGATTCTCGATATCCGTTGGTTAATTCCGTTTGTTTTGCTCAGCAAATTCGATAGATGGCATTGTACAAACCAGCAATCAAACGCTTACACATTCTCTGGATAGCTGGCGCTAGTAGTACCAGAATAATTATCTCCCACATATTTATCTATTAGTCCAGCCTTCTGGGGACTTGTGTCTAATTATTTATCTTTAGTTTAGTTAGAATTAAGTTTTTGTTTAATGTTAATAATTGTATTTCGTTATTTTTATATGAATTAAAATCAATTAGTCTATTATTAATTTTGTAAGTGATATTGTTATATGTATAGATTATACTGTTTTGTTTGGATATAGTTTATCGTTTATTGTTATTATAACTTTGTATCTATGGGCCTCTGTAGCCTGATACCACACACATAGAAGACTTCTGTATATATTTTTTTTTCTCTACATAAATAAAATGATATCAGGTGATAGGACTCTGTCAAGCCCGAAGATTCCGCCTGGGTGAGTACCACCGCCCTATCTATTTCTGCCGCCAAGCAACGATGCTTGCATTGTTGTATTGCGGTTTGAAGGATGAAGGTAGCCAGTGCAATTACAGGCATTAGGTAGTTCTTCTTAATTCTCACAGTGACAACGCACCTGCAGCTCTACATTTTTGTTGCCCGCGACCTAAATGTATGAATTGACGATGTTGTGGGCGACAGTTACAGCTTACCATCAGGTGCGCGATCTGCCCGTTTGTCACTGTATAACATAAAAAACGGAACCACGGATCTAAAAGCAAGACGGACGTCTGTCTACAATAAAGATAAGTGAAGCATTTTTCATACCGAAAATCATAATTGAAAACCGTTCGACTCGAAGCGAGCGAATCAAAAATAGGACCCCGGGTCTAACAATCCGCCGCCATTTTGTCGATTTATGTTTTGTTTCACGTCAGTGACGGATCGTGTAGACGTAAATTTTAAATTAGAAATTTTACGCCAACTAAATTAACTTATTAGGTACTACATAGATTAGGAAAGCGAAAGGAATGCTAAGTTCGTTTGGTCGTGTGGAAACGATTAATGGTCTAGAACACACTTAAGCCCGTATTAAAGAAAATATCCTATACTCTATTTTTTTAACTATTAAGTGCTGGGATAACGTTCGCCTTTCTTATTGGTTACAAGCCGGCTTTCACATCAACCACCAATCACTCCATGCCGTGAAAGCCGCCTTAGCGTACTAAATTTGAATGAACCAATGAGCATATCGTATTCAGCCTCCGTACTTTATAGTTAAAAAGAATTGAGTATAGTTAGTATCGTCTAGTCTGTCTGTGTCTGAGACTGGTTGAACAGTTTAGGGCGCCGTGACCGTATTTGTTTTAAGGGTATGATCCGCGTTTCCTACCGCGTACCTTTGTTGACGACGGTCAGTGTAGTGTGCCGTGACTTAAAAGTGAGTTCGAGTTCCAGTAGTAGCAGACAACTTTTGCGAAAGCGGGTAGATCGACTTCGGCCGCTTTATCGCTAACTAACACCGTCCGGCGCTAGCAGCTTTCCAGTCGTCCCGTGACGATGATACATGCAACTGTGTCAAAATATCGGGCTACTCGTCAACGGCTTATGTTTAACTTACCACCAGATATAGTAACATATAACAGACAAAAATAGTAAATGATCACCAAAATTAAACTCGCATTTTAATGTAAAATTATAACCAAAGTTTTAACATTTCGCTATCCTCTTTAAGCAAAATTACTCAAAATAAATCATTGTTAACCCAAAAGTAGTAAATGATCTCCAAAATTAAAACAGCATTTTAATGTAAAATTATAACCAAAGTTTTTACATCTTGCTATCCTATCTAAACAAACTGACTCCAAAAAAATTATTGTTAACCCAAAAATAGTTAATGAACATCAAAATATCTCGTTATCCGATTAAAGTAAATTACCATCGTGAAAAGAATATTTTGCCAAACATAGTAAATAAACTCCTAACCTTTTCGTTTCGTTTATTCAACCAAATGCTATACCTAAGATAAAAAATAAAACTGTAACAATTTCAATAATCCTTTTTTTAATTATTTAAACAATCTTAACTTAATAACTTAATATGGCATCATAATACTGTATTTGGTAATAAGCCTACATTTTATGGCAATCATCGTTTTTTATTTAGGCAGAAATAGCGCATTGATTTGCTCGCTAAGATTTGGTGATCATTTACTACATTTGGTGTTCGAATACAATTTGAAGTGCGTCGTGACTAAAATAGCTAGTATTATTGTAATTTTGAAAACCCGAAAGATGGGCAGCAGCATATTTCTGGGTACATTAAGATATACTGCACTGCGATCGCCAACCCGCCTGCCAAGCGTGGCGATTATGGCAATTCACACAATGACAAGTACACACAAGCCACGGCCCCCAGTACCCGGCGGCCCCGCTATTCCGGACCATGGTAGCGGTCACGGTAACGGTGGGGCAGGGGGTGCGAAAAATCATCGGACGCGATCAGGCTACCGCAAAGCACGACCACTGGCCCTGGCAACATACAATGTCCAGACACTGCGGACCGACGAAAAGCTCGTGGAGCTGAAGGAAGTGGTAAGCAGATTACATTGGGACATAATAGGGATATCTGAAGTCCGAAGAAAGGGGGAGGACTCGATAACTCTGAAGTCCGGAAATCTGCTTTACTTCCGGGAGGGCGACCAACTGTCCCTAGGTGGTGTCGGGTTTCTCGTCCACAAATCCCTTGTGAACAACATCGTCAAGATCGAGAGTGTGTCGTCTAGGGTTGCCTACCTTATACTCAGAATTACCAAGCGGTATTACGCACCGACAGGTCTACGCACCGACTTCGACTCACTCCGACGATGAAGTGGAGGCTATGTATGAGGATATAACTACAGCCATACATACCTCCAAGACACATTACACCGTTGTCATGGGGGATTTTAACGCGAAACTGGGCAAACGAAGCGGAGACGAGTTGAGAGTGGGGCGTGGACGTGGTTTAGTCCCGATGGTGTCACAAAAAATGAGATCGACTTCATCCTATCTACGAAACGGCATATATTCAATTATGTCTCGGTGATCAATAGCGTAAAAATTGGCAGTGATCACCGCTTGGTAAGAGGCACATTGAATATTAATCCACAGCTGGAAAGATCGAGATTGATGAGGTCCACGCTCCGGCCTGTACCCATTCAAATCCAAAACCCCGAGAGCTTTCAACTCGAATTACAAAATCGCTTCGAGTGCCTAGGAGAATGCGTCGACGTGGACGACTACAATAACAGGTTCGTGGAAACTGTCTATACGGTTGGGTCAAAGTTTTACAAAGCCTGCCGTACAAAAGAACAAGCAAAATCTCTGACAATACCCTCAAACTCATGGAAGAAAGACGCGCAATGACTCTGCAATCCCCTGATGATGTCTCTCAATTTAGGCGACTTAATCGACAGATCTCCAAGTCACTGACTCGCGATATACGCCGATTCAATACTATCAACATTGAGGCGGCGATCGAGCGGAATAAAGGCTCTAAAGTCTTTGCGAGAGATCTGTCGATTGGACAGAGCCAGTTGACAAGACTGAAAACGGATGACGGCAGAGTTGTTTCGACCAAGTCCGAGGTTTTGAGGGAAGTCGAGAGGTTCTATGGACAGTTATACACGACAACACGGGCACCTGTTACCAGTATGGCAAAAGACCCCAGAGCCAAGTTGACCCGACACTACACCGAAGATATCCCGGACATCAGCCTGTACGAGATTAGTATGGCTCTCAAACAGCTCAAGAACAACAAGGCGCCGGGTGATGATGGAGTTACGGCTGAGCTTCTGAAAGATGGTGGCCAACCTGTGCTTAAGACCCTTCAGAAGCTGTTCAATTCCGTCTACCTCGAGGGAAAAACGCCGGAAACATGGCACAGAAGTATAGTGATATTGTTCTTCAAGAAAGGTGATAAGGCTCTCTTGAAGAACTTCAGACCAATATCGCTGCTGACCCACGTGTATAAGCTGTTTTCGAGAGTCATTACGAATCGTCTCGCACGCAGGTTTGATGACTTCCAGCCTCCTAAACAAGCCGGATTTCGAAAAGGTTTTAGTACCATAGACCACATTCATACGCTGCGGCAGGTTATACAGAAGACCGAAGAGTATAACCGGTCATTATGCTTGGCGTTTGTGTACTATGAGAAAGCCTTTGATTCGATCGAAACTTGGGCGGTGCTCCAGTCTCTACAGCGGTGCCAAATTGACTATCGATATATCGAAGCACTGAAGGGTTTGTACGAAAACGCCACTATGTCAGTTCGTCTCCAGGATAAGACCACAGAACCTATCCAGCTGCAGCGGGGTGTTAGACAAGGTGATGTCATATCACCGAAGTTGTTCACTGCTGCACTGGAGGATATCTTTAGGCTTATGGACTGGGACGGACTTGGCATCAATATTAACGGCGAGTACCTTACTCACCTCAGATTTGCTGACAATATCGTAGTCATGGCTGAAACCCTGGAAGACTTGGGCAAAATGCTCAATGACCTCTGTAGTGCCTCTCAACAAGTAGGTCTTAAAATGAACATGGACAAGACGAAAATTATGTCGAATGTCCATGTTGTGCCTACTCCAGAGACCGTTGGAGGCATTCCACTTGAAGTTGTTGACGACTATTCATACCTAGGACAAATAGTTCAGTTAGGTAGGTCCAACTTCGAGAAAGAGGTCAATCGACGAGTCCGACTCGGTTGGGCAGCATTCGGGAAGCTACGCCATATATTTTCGTCCTAATTGCCGCAGTGTCTCAAAACGAAGGTCTTTGACCAATGTGTGTTGCCAGTGATGACATACGGAACTGAAACGTGGCCGCTCACTGTGGGCCTTATAAGAAAGCTCACTGTTACCCAAAGGGCAATGGAAAGAGCTATGCTCGGAGTCTCTTTGCGCGATCGAATCAGAAATGAGGACATCCGCAAGCGAACCAAGGTCACCGACATAGCTCTAAGGATTGCCAGACTGAAGTGGCAGTGGGCAGGGCACATAGCTCGAAGAACAGATGGCCGATGGGGCAGTAAAGTTCTCGAGTGGCGGCCACGTGCCGGAAGACGCAGCGTGGGTAGGCCTTCCACAAGGTGGACTGACGACCTGGTAAGGATCGCAGGTACCAGCTGGATGCGAAAAGCACAGGACCGGCCTTTGTGGAGATCTCTGGGGGAGGCCTATGCCCAGCAGTGGGCGTCTTCTGGCTGATATGATGATGATGATGATGATTGTAGTTTTAGACTTTATTTTTCTGGTGTTATGTATTATATTTTTGGTAAAAGAACTAAGGGTATCAAAGCATTGGTGATCATTATATTTAACCCCCTCGTCAACGCCGGCTACCGTGTACCTTACACGGTAGGAAACCCGAAACATACCTTTAAAATATGTGATAATAACCACGATAGTTTACAACATTACGTATTTGTTTTTTTATTTATTAAGTCTTAGACGGCGTGAACAAAGCTGTTTCAGAAGTGATAAACTGGTTTACGGTTAATAATTAATTACTGAATGGCAAAAATACAAATGTTTAAAATTTTCCTTGCCAAATGTTAGACCAGTACCCACTAATATACAAGTAAGAGGTGAAAATTTGAATCTTGTTGATTCCACAGTATTTTTAGGCTTTACTCTAGATAGTAGACTACAATGGGGTCCTCACATTGATAAATTGGCGAAAAGTCGTAAGTTCTGCAGCATATGCTGTAAAAAAGATACGAGATTTTTCTGATGAGGCTAACGCATGTTAGTTTATTTTAGTTATTTCCACAGTATTATGACTCATGGCATACTGCTGTGGGGATACGCTGCCGACTGGCATAATGTATTTGTACTGCAGAAAAGGGCTATTCGCTCGATTTGCCAATTGAGACCTAGAACTTCACTTAGAGATAAATTCAAGAGTATTCACATTATGACAATGCCGCCACAATACATATATGAGAACATTTTGTTCATAAAAATATAAACTTGTTTATGAAGAACAGTGATGTTCATAATAGGAATACTAGAAATAGATATAAACTTGTTACGAGTGCTTGTCGTCTGGCCAAAGTCCAATCATTTACGCTTTTATAACAAGTTTCCAACAGATATACAAAATTTACTATTGAGTAAATTTAAAGTCACTATAAATAACAAATAATGTCAAAAATGTTATTATAGTATATCTGAATATGTAAATGACAAAAGTACATGGGACTGAACTGCTGTTCTATACAGGTATTTACTTTTGAGATAGTATATAGGACAAATAATGTATTAGTACATAAAACATGTTTAAAAAAGAAAAGAATTTAGTAGGCTCTGTGGGTTTCTTGCCGTTTCTTTCCCTCACGGAGAACCACCTTGGAAGGGGCGTTAATTTTCCTTCCTTTCCCACACATGGTGACTTCTGTCTGCGGTTGGGTAGGGTAGTAGTTAGAGTAGGGGTAGGATAGGGGTAAGATAGTGGTAGGGTGGGGGTAATATAGTGGTAGGGTAGGGGTAAGGCAGTGGTAGAATATGGTAGGGGTAAGGTAGGGGTAGGGTAGGGACAGGATAGAGTAGCGTGGGAGCGGCTACCTATCACTGGCAGCATGTGTAGTGCACGCTCACTTAAAAGTCTGTCTGGCGGTGGCGTGGGGGCCGAGTCGCTCTTTTCCCTCAAATATGGTTGAATTGGGCGATGGCTGGGCCCTGCGTTATACTCGTGAACGGGTGCTGCCTTGGTGGACTGGCTTACTCTTGCTGTAGTTTTAGTTGGTTTTTCTTAATTATGCTAGACATACCTATATAATATATTGAGCGCGGTCCGGCTCTGCCTGGCATTGTCGGGCACGGTCCGGTCGTGGTTGGCGTAGGGTGGGTTTGCTGCGGCCATGGGGCGGCCAGTGTGTCACTGTGTGCTTCCTTCCTACTTTACTACCCTCCTCCTTTTTGACGATTGAAAGAGATATTTAATGTCCTAATAAAGAAATTTTGAATTGAATTGAATTTTGAATTTTCTTAAACCCACAGGTCCAGTGGTCGACCCTCAGGGACACACTCAACACGAAATTCTACTCAGCCTGCGGCGTGCACTTGGAGCCTGACCATTTGCGGTACTTGGAAACGAAATTGTTCAGGTAAGTAAAAGTAGAGCAGCGGGCGCTGTCCTAATTGGCAACAATCGTGCGACTGGCGGTTTTGCGGTCTCCTATTGGTCGAGCGACGTCCGTCGTACGACAATGATCGCATGACCGTTGCCTATTAGGACAGCGCCCCAGGGATGTGAAAGTATTTTTTTATGTTTCTCGGTGGTAAACGAGCAGACATGGGTGCCCATGGGCGTATTCAGCATTATATTATCAATACAATATTATATATTTAGATCTCCTTTCAAAGGGTCTGGGGTTGGCTGGAAGAAATCCCACTGTGGGATAAGCCCGCCTTTGCTTTGTAAAATTTCATCAAATAGTTCACATACATACATACATACATACACTATCTATCTATCTATTTCGATCTTATGTTGCGGTGATAAATTAATAATATTTTAACATAATTGATGTTTTTGGTCTTAAAGCCGGGGTGTACCGTATGAAATTTTTGTCAATTGGTTCTTAGATGCTGTGTTGATGTGTGATGTTGATAATAAAAAAGTAACTTAGAAAATAAATAAATAATAAATATACTTGGACAATTTCCACAGCGCCATATAGCCCCAAAGTAAGTAAAGCTTGTGTTATGGGTGCTATATAGATAACTGATAAACTTCTTATAAACTTTTAAACTCCAGACCCGTAACAGAAATAAAAATTCATCATTTCAATTTCTACTTCGCCGGGAATCGAAGCCGGGACCCCTGCGTGACAGATCGGGATGTTAACCAACTGAACCACTCAAGATCTGTATGTAATTGAACTCTTACGACCTTTATGTAACCCCCTTTTGCACTGACCGCCGCGACCTTAATTATCTATGTAGGACAATGAATTTTTTTTTGCTATACCATTTTGTACTGGAAAACTTTTACTTTAATTGACTATAACTTATTTCTCACAACGATTCGAGAGTTGTCGCCATAGTGAAAGTTGTAGAAAATAAAAAATCCTATTCAATGACATATCGCTCAACGTTATTGGGCATATAGGTCCATTTTCCAGTAGAAAATGAAGTTTATTTTCAATTTACCATAACTTTTTTCCCACAGCGATTCGAGAGTGGTCGCCATGGTGAAAGTTGTAGAAAATAAAAAATCCTTTTCAATGACATATAGCTCAATATTATTGGTCATAAAGGCTGGGTTGCCCGGACCTCCTGTTTTTTTTTTGTCGTGCCGGTGCCGTGCCATTTTTGGTGTCTTGTGGCAATAAATGTGTTTAATCTTATTTTTATGCATATTATTATTCTAACCCCCTTTCTGCAGAGGACAGCCAGTAACACCGACCACCACAGTGACCTGGAGCCAGTTCGTCCGCGACCCCCTCCCAGGTCACACGTTTTCCTTCTGGGACTGGTACTACAACGCCGTCAAGATAACCAAGTTGTACTTGAGGGAGATGTGGCAAAAAAAGTGCGTACCTATTTAATTAGAACCTTGCCGATCTGCGGTGATTTCGTAAAACACCTGCAATTCCTAATGATATAACATATTGGCGTTAATGTCCCGGTTATGCTCTCGCGCACGAGGACCCGTGGTCCGCCTAGACTAAGGGCCAGGATTTGGCAGATCAGGTAATTACAGTGTAGCGACTGCCATCTGATCTCCGTGACCCTGCTACCAGAGGAACCTGACCAGATTGGGTCATGGTTACACATTCAGTCACTTCAATGTGCAGGTTTCATATGTTTTCCCTTAACGTAAGAGCATCGGTTAGTATTCAACTAATGTACATAACTCAGAAAAGAGTCAATGGTAGATACATGGCCGCAGTGTGATTCGAACCCGGTACTTCGCGTACCCGGAACCCGGCGCTTAACATCTGTAAGAATCGCATGGGTATCTTTGGTAGATACCATAGTTTCAACTCTTTATTTCTCACGCAGCATGATAATAGGCTTCATATCGAAGCCGGACGCCGAGGGCCTCCTCGCTGGAATGGCTCAGGGCACCTTCCTCATCAGGTTCTCCGACTCCACGTGTGGGGCCGTCACTGTCGTTTGGATTGAGGGTGAGTAAGACCATTATCATCGTCTTAGCGCTTATTCCGGCCTCTGCCAGGGTCCGCTTTCCTACCCATTCTTCTCCACTTCGCCCGGTCTTTGGATTCCTCGCGTCGTTAGCCGTTGGCTCTCGCATCCGACTCAGCGATGTCAATACATGATGGTGAGACAAATTCAAACAGCGCCATCTAGCCCCAAACTAAGCAAAGCTTGTGCTATGGGTGCTAGATAACTGATAAACTACTTAAATACTTTTAAATACATACTTATTATATATAGAACACCCAGACCTGTAACAGAAATTAAAATTCATCATTTCAATTTCTGCCCGGCCGGGAATCGAACCCGAGACCACTGAACCACTCAGGTCGCAGCATAAAAGCAGCATTGTATGCTTAGAAAATTATTGATGCTGAACTAAATTAGTTATTACTACTAATGGTTTGTAAGAGTTTATGTTAAACTAGCTGTTGCCCGCGACTTCGTCCGCGTGGAAATCGTTTTAGGGCAGCTTATATTTTTCCCGAGCGACTACTTCAAATGACCTCCCTAATGTATAAAAGCTACGGAGTAATACGGAGAGGCCAAGCTGTTACATCTCGTTCTACCCAAATTAAGTAGATAAAACGTGGCCCAGATTTTAAGTAAGACCCCAAACTACGAAACTGTGCCTGTACGTAATGTACTGTACGAAAAATCAAAATTCATTGCAGGCCATTTCCATATTTCTTATAGATAGTTTAGCTGGCTATTATGGTTCTACAACTGTTGTTCGAGTTTCCAAAATCAATTATTCCCTTCCCAGGCTTATCTAATAGCTATACAATAAAAAAGTATTTAAATATGTCCAGTTTCGGAGATTAACGTGTACAAAGAGACAGACAAAACTTTTTTTACTATTCCTTCATCGCCCTAAACTACATTTTTAGCATTTCAATTAAATTTTGAAAATAAAAGAACACTTATTGTGACATAACTATAATAGTTAGACATATACTGTTGCGACACTTTTTGTAGGTAACGATTTGTTCTGCAAAGTCGTAGTAGGTACATTATTTTGTTCTATCATCAATAGTTTTCGCAGCACACGTGATGTAAGGATTTTTTTGGGTATTTTTTACACCTTGGGTTAAATTATTAGAGTTTTATTAATGGTCCGTAATTTTTTAGAAAATATAATATTGCCTATGTCACCTGGGGATAGTGTAGCTTCCCAACGGTGAAAGAATTTTTGAAATCGGTCCAGTAGTTTCGAAGCCTATTCAATACAAACAAACAAACAAACAAACAAACAAAAAATCAAACATTTCCTCTTTATAATATTAGTATAGATAAATTAAGACATTTTGTAAACAAGAAAACTGTCAAGCAGTTCGGAGAGCATCGGTGGCTTAATGGTTGAGGGGACCGACTCGTACCCCGAGGTGCCGGTTTGAATCCCAGAGCCGCCATGTACCGATGACTAACACTACCGACGCTGCTACGGTGAGGAAAAACATCGTGATGAATCCTGCGCATTCAGGCGACTGATTGTGTAACCATGATTAAATCTAGTGAGGTTCCAATGTTAACAGGGTCACGAAGGTCATACAGCAGTTGCTCCACTGTAATTACCTGAGCTGCCAAATCCTGTATCATGGTCAGTGCGGACCCCGGGCTCTCGTGCGCGAGAGCATAACCGGGCCATTAACGTCAAGATAATAATTATTTTATTCCACTTTCATGCCACGGTTCCCCAAATTCTTAACCCTGGAGCACTGGAGAGTTTACTTACAATAGTATTTAAAATATTATTGTTTGTCTGCGGTCAGGCGACTCCGATTCGAATAGGATACCCCGCTATGCCCGCTATACTTCTTAAAATCTGATGATGAAAATGTAGAAACACAACAAAATAAAAAACACAAAAAACATACAAACACAACAGACAAAGAAGCAGGCGGCCCTATCGCTTACAAAGTTATAGACAACCTTAGGATAAAACGTGTATATTGAATTCCCAACATTCAGATGTCCGAATGATGATCTAATCATCATTATTAACGCGTGGATGATGCCCCTGGTATTGCAAACGTCCAAAGGCTGCGGTTACTGCTTACCATCAGGCAGGCCGTAAGATTGTTTGCCACCTTGGTGGTATAAAAAAAAATTGAAAGCAGTGTCACAGAGGTCAGATAGCAGTCGCTCCAATCTGAGCTGCGGTAGTATAAGGCGGACCCTGGGCTCTCGTGTGAGAGAGCATAACCAGGACATTAACGCCAAGATGATGATTATGTGGCCGCGTGGTACCCGGCAGAGTAGAATAGCACCAACCCCTTACACTCGTGGGTGTCGTATAAGGCGACTTATGTTTTCGGGGCAAAAATTCTGGAGTCCCCCGACAATGGGCAGCAGCGTTTTCCTTTTCTATATTTACAACACTGCGATTTCTAATACAAGCGTGGAGATTATGGCAATAACCTCCCCCTAAGTCTACAGCAGACTATTATGGGCTGTGATTATGATTATTATTTTATTGCATTCCCAGCCAACGGCCAAATCTTCAGTCTAAATCCTTTCACCACGACAAATCTCGATGCGTGCGGCCTACCCGACCGGCTACTGAACCTAGATGAGTTGGTCACGCTATACCCCGACATCAGCAAGCAGCAGCTGTATGAGTTTGTGAAGAGTGATCAAGGTAATTAATTTAAAATATATCATGAAATTTTGAAATTTTTCGAATGTTGAAATTCTTGAAATTTCGTAATTTTGAAATTTTTCGATTGATTGGAAATGGCAAATCCGATAACAATGAAACTTTGTAGGTATAATCAGACAACATTGAGCTAACTGGTGCACACCATTTTATTTTGATAACTACTCACTTCATAAAATTATACCTTATTAAAGAGGCAAAATGGACGACAACTGATAAAGGGTATTTTGAATAATCTTATAAACTTAAAAATATATTGTTTTAATAGTTTTGGAGACTAATCGATATCTAAATGTACCAACTTTAAAAAAAAAAGATTTTGATATGTTATGCACAATTAAAAATGTATGAGCAAATATATATAGGGGTAGAGCTCGTCTAAGCTGAAATGAAGCGCCCCACTATCGCATTGACGCACACAAGCAAATTTAAAATATGGACGCAATACATATACAAATGGCGTTGTAATTGGTCATTCAGTTGCCGGTGAGACTCAAACGTAGGCTCCCGACAATGGGCAGCAGCGTTTTCCTTTTCTATATTTACAACACTGCGATTTTTAACACAAGCGTGGAGATTATGGCAATAACCTCCCCCTAAGTCTACAGTAGACTATTATGGGCTGTGATTATGATTATTATTTTATTGCATTCCCAGCCAACGGCCAAACCTTCAGTCTAAAACCTTTCACCACGACAAATCTCGGTGCGAGCGGCCTACCCGACCGGCTACTGGACCTGGATGAGTTGGTCACGCTATACCCCGACATCAGCAAGCAGCAGCTGTATGAGTTTGTGAAGAGTGATCAAGTTAATTAATTTAAAATATATCATGAAATTTTGAAATTTTTGGAATTTTGAAATTCTTGAAATTTCGTAATTTTAAAATTTTTCGATTGATTGGAAATGGCAAATTTGATAACAATGAAACTTTGTAGGTATAATCAGACAACGTTGAGCTTTTATTTCGATAACTACTCACTTCATAAAATTATACCTGATTAAAGAGGCAAAATTGACGACAACTGAAAAAGGGTATTTTAAATCACTTTTTAACTTTAAAATTTATTGTTTTAATATTTTTGGAGACTAATCGATATCTAAATATACCAACTTAAAAAAAAAATTTGATATGTTATGCACAATTAAAAATGTATGAGCAAATATATATAGGGGTAGAGCTCGTCTAAGCTGAAATGAAGCGCCCCACTATCGCATTAACGCACAAAAGCAAATTTAAAATATGGACGCAATACATATACAAATGGCGTTGTAATTGGTCATTCAGTTGCCGGTGAGACTCAAACGTAGGAGCACGCGTCGTTCTATTGAGCAGTCGACGCTCCCACACAGATGAAGTGTCGTTATTAATATTTGCACTCACACATCGAAATCAACTAGATAATTAGTGGGGCGCGCTATTTCAGCTTAGACAAGCTCTACCACGACTTCAGGTTACTCAATGTGTCAATTGCGGAAAAATGAGCATACTAAATTTATTTTACTGGCAATAATAAACTATATAGAGGAAATATAACTTGACGCTATTGAGTAGTCCTTACCCTTATAAGCTACCTTCGTTATTACACCATTTAAAATTAGTCGCTTTATACTGTCAAAGTTTGGTGACAATGTCCACTACGTCAAATGTTGACTTATTTGACAAGAATTATAATTCCATGAAGGAGGGCGCTAGTCTTTTTCCGAAACGTCATTATTCTAATTTCACAATCGGGACATGTTAGTTTATTTTTCCGTCACGTTCCTTCTTATCTATGTCCCATTGTTGGCGACATTCGAATTCTGTCACAGACTCTACTACATCCTTCCGGTGTTGCTACATAAAACGCAGAACTAGCGCCACCATTGACACGTCGCCTCTGTCTCCGGTCAAGCTATATTTGCGAGAAAAACGCCAATTTCATGGGACCCAATATTTATCTACTTGGCTGCGTCTTGCGTCCGGCTGAATATTTCCCGAACCCTTCGACAGGGTGTGATAAGCGACGACTAATTTCTTCGACCAGGAAATGGGCAGGGAGAGTGCTAGAGTGAGGGCCACGAGACTTTGCGCCCGGCTGAAAGTCGAACAAAATTTTATTGACAATGTCTCAACTTCAGCCACAGTACACAAAACAATCAGTAGGTCGTTTTCATAGGAAGTTTAGGTTATTTTCATTCGCGCAATTTAATTATTTGTTTATTTTTTATTTATTTGCATGACATTAGCAGCGTAGTCGGTAATGTTCACAATTGACTAATGAACTACAAGTTAATATACTTTCGCGTCATAAATTCATGATTGTGGCGCTCTAAATTACAAACAATCTTCAAAAGAAACACAATACGGCGATCCTCCTGCGCTTCATAATGGGGGATGCCCAAGCCGTTTTGTTTGTTTGTGTTATTTGTTACGGTTTTATTTTTAGAACTGTTTTGGCTTTTTATGTGCGACGACTACCACCGGATACGCACGATCTGATAGGAAGACGCCAATTTGACAGAGCCTCGCTCGTCTGTCTGTCGGTGTCACGGGGATCACGAGATGATGGTGGGCTCCGTATCCCCGATAAGTCCAACCTCATTCATCATCATCATCTTGGCGTCCCGGTTGCGCCCCCGTGCAGCACGCGAGGGCCCAGGGTCCGCCTTCCTGCTATTCTTGGCCCACCTTTCTCGGTCTTATTGGCACGCATATCGTTTTTGACTACGTCAAGCCATCGCTTCTTGGGCCGGCCTCTCCTTCCCGTGCCCGGCGGGGGCGGCATGGCCAGACACTTGTTTCTCACATAACTTGCCGGTCTGCGCAAGACGTGGCCATACCATCGAAGGCAGCACTCTTGCACCTTATCTGCGATGTTACGGACGCCAAGGCTACCCCGAATGTGGGCGTTTCCTCCAAGTCCAACCTCATTAATATGACACAAATCAACCCTATCGAGATAAGGAATCAAGTGATCACTTTCTCATCATCATTATCTTTCAACATTTTCTCACAAAGCTCGAAACAACTACCATCCGTTAGCCACGCTCCCATAGCCTCCATCAGGCCGGTAAGCAACCATAAAACTCTCCTATAGATTCCATCAGCCCACTATCACCGACAAAACACAATCACCTCCATCCGGTGATTCAACAAACTTTGAGAAAACAAAACTATCACACAAACCTCATAAAAACCCTTGCTCGACCCTCGCCACACATTGAGCCAGCTTCCCAGACAGATCCGTCCAACAAAGTCCCCGTCCAGGCCAAACCAAGTCACACCAACATAGTACAAATGGTTCTCGGTCGAACCAAGTCACAGGTTTATCTTTAGCCACTCAAAACATAATTTGAAACTATCCACCGTCAATCAGTTCACTTGTTCGTATTTACTTTTTTTTTTTGTTACATAACTTGATACCAACATAAAATTACGTTACTAACCAAACTGCCTTTTTTTTATATTTTTTATGTCGTAGTTTTAGAAGAAACATAATCGGTGATCCCAGTTTTACTTTTGGAAACTTTTACTTTAGGAAACTACGACTACAATCATAAACATTATAATGAAATAGGGTAAATTTAGTTCCAATTTCTCGGGTTAAATGTAAACAAACACGCCAACAATTTTTTTTCGATACTTGTTGGCACCCTTCCGCTCGCATAGAAATTGCGAAGATCTGTACGGGGTCATTATTGTGATTTTGCATATTCGAAGCCTCTATGAAGCGTACTCTAAGACACAGCATCCTAAAGTACACCACCTAATTGTTGTTCTACAAACTCTACGCCATCCCTGCCACACTGTTATTATCAAGTGTTTAGTCAAACAGCCGCAGCGGCAATTTGCTCGCCGAGATACTAACAACTTGGAGAAACTAATTGTAACCGGTACCGAGGAAGGCAGAAGACCAAGAGGCCGAAGCCCCAAGCGATGGCTCAACCAAGTGTCGGAATGTCTGGAAATGACTGTGAGCGTGGCCCTGCAACAGGCCACCGACCGCAACTCATGGAGAACGTCCTTGCTACGTCCTTAGCATTGAGGGACCGATTGAGGAAGAGAAGTCAATCAGCAGCAGCACCACCATAACTATGCTTACGTACTCAATTTATAAAAATAATAGGACTATGCTTTGAAGTATTTCTTATTCTTGTTTTCCGATAACTGACGTGACGTTGGTAATACGTAAAATCGTAGCGTATTAGCAACCATGTTTCAAGATGGTAAAATAATCTTAGATTAAATGTCACTTTTTACTTTAAACACTGTGTATTGTAACATTAAGAGGGATTTAACATAATTCTTACTATTGTTGTGAAATGATTTTCTTTTCTTAGTAAGAAACGATCAGACAGCCCACATTAATTGACATAGGTACCCGCAAAAGCAAACATTTATTAAACTTGGCGGTAGTTTTTGACACCTATACCAAGAAATTGTAACACTGACGGTAACTGACGTTGTTTATGTTTTGTTTATATTCTTTGTATTTGTAGTTTCAATAAAGACCTAAATAAACCTGCCGTTCTCTCTACTAAGGGTATCAAAAGTGTTTCAGTCAGAATACTTTTCTGAATTATCAAAGTAAATAACTCATAACATCCGCATGGGGAGCCTCTACTCACCTCAGGTTTTAACCAAATAATAATTATGTGTAGGACTTACTTATAAATCCCCCAATCTCTCTACACTGAAGTCTTTGTCTTATATCTCGGGGTGTTTGGACTCTTGGCTGCGCTCTGAACGCGTTAAATCATTTTACATTTTAAGCAGGCAACTCAGCTGGATCGAGTAATCACTTTCCTTTTATTATTACGGTTCAACGTAGCGTAGCTGCATTTTCTTTGTCACTTTTCATCATTATGTAACTTTACAGTCAGCCTAATACGTATTTATCTATATAAATACACATATACGAGTATCTTCCTATAAAGAGTAGATATAATAAACATCATTTCACATATTGTGATTTGGCCGTAAGCGAGTGATCGTCTAGTTATCGATTTAAATTTTTGGACCCATTACGTTGTGTATAAATTCTGAAAAACGTCACAAGGAATATTAAGTTTATAACAATACTCTGTAAATAAACCGCATGAATATTCGAAAATATTCACAAATGAATAAGATTTCAGTTCACATAAATAAAATCAAAATCCGCACAAATGAAACATAAATTCGCGTAAATAAGTTGATTAAAATGTAATCCACGCAAATCGAAAAAGTCATACAATTTATAAATTGCGCCCAAAAAATCAAACAAGGTATAAAGTAAACATGCGACTTAGCTTCGACAGCTCTCGAAACGGCAAACAGGATTCTTCTTTCTTCTGTGGCCACTCTAACCCTATTTTTTGCGAAACCCTAAAGTTACCTAAATAATATGGAATTAGGACCTTTAGGTCTCGGAAACCTACCTAATCGAAAGGATTAAACTAAGACTCCCATCCAACCTAACATCTCAGGCCTACAGCATCGTGGCTGGACTACATTCCCAGCCTACGTGCCGTTCCAGTGAAACCTTTGACATCAATCGGCCCTATAACTTATTTTTAATCCTTACAAACCATCACACGTATTCCGATCGTCTCGTCAAGCCTTACTATAGTCCCACCTATCGACTCACAAGTCATGGAGACAATTTTTTTAATTTTATTTAATTCGCGCGTGTTTGTTTTGTGCCTACTGTGAGGGACGCTAACGACTCAGACCAGGTTTCGATCCAAACTCGAGATTCATGTCCGTAGGCAAATGTCAATAAAGCTTTAAAAGCACAAAGGTACTTAAACGGAACATGGGTCTAAATCGTACCAGAATTCGGCGGCAAACCTAGACGTAGACTTAGTTAGAGCGCCTAGGCCATCGAAGACAAAGTCGGGTTCGTGCGCCAACTCATTCTCTTAGAGTGTATTCGATGTCACACCCGAACCTGTGTCCCAGGTTAGTTTCTATTGTTTTTTATTCAGTGAGGGTGAATACTGATGATATATAATTTGGTAATATTTTTCTTTGAAATTTGTGTTTTAATCACCTTTCACACTTACATTGAAATCTCTAAGAGCCCTACTAAATACTCTAACTACCACAAAAGTAATGAGAATGTAACTTACGCTTAGGAAACTTAGAAACAAAGATAAAACCAAAACAAACCAAATCACTGACACTACGGAGATAAAGACATAGATAGAGAACGAAATAAACGTCACAAGCTGAAAATAACACAAAGTAATAAAGCACAATGTAATTTAACAAATCACACGCGAGTTGTAATGAATTTTCTAGTGGAAATTTGCAAAACCTGGGGTTTCATAGTTACGGTAATGGATACAATAATGTTCACGCGACGCGCCCCAGGGGCTGACTGTCTCGTTTCTACTACCCTGGCCACCTTGCTTCGAATCCTTAACTTCAAAATTCCCACAGTTCAATATTTCAAACAAACAAAAAAATCAAATATTTCTAATTTTATGAGTTTAACGTTCGCACATCCATAAATTTCACAAACTGTTCCTGATAAATTGGAAATAGTTAAATGTTACGAAGAAACTTATATTTCTGACAGCCAGACTATTAAATATGGAGTTCCTCAAGGTAGTGTTTTTGGACCTTTATTATTCTTAATATTTATTAATGACATTGTAAAATCAAGTAAATATCAAATGACACTTTTTGCCGATGACAGTACAATATTTTTAATCAATTAGAAATAAATAATACTTTAAATAATGTAATAAACTGGCTTGACATGAATAATCTAAAAATTAATATTGAAAAAACTAATATAATGCAATTTACATAAAGAAAAAAGACCGACACGCTAAAAATTATACATAAAAATCAAACAATAACCGAAACACAAACAGTTAAATTTCTAGGGCTCTATGTAGACAACAATATGACATGGGTAACACATTCACAAGACGTATGTAAAAAATAATATAAGTTCTCATTTGCCTTATATAAGTTATCCAAAGTAGCAGACCGGCAAACAGTCCTAATGTCATATCATGGATTTGTGACTTCAACTTTGCGATATGGCATAGTTTTTTGGGGCAACTCTTCAGAGAGGGAAACTGTGTTTAGGGCTCAAAAAAGGTGTATTAGGGCAATGTGTGGCATCAAACCTGTAGACTCCTGCCAGCCCCATTTTAAATCAATGAAACTGTTAACATTTCCGTGCCTGTACATATTGGAGTGTTGTGTATTCATGCATTGCAACCCAAACATATTTAAAAAGAAGCCTGTAGTTTACTCCATTAAGCTCAGACCCAGAAACATTATGATAGAGACATGTTGCTGCAAAACAGCAATGATGAGTAAAAATATTACTGAATTTGGTCCCAAACTGTATAACAATCTACCAGAATTTGCAAAATCTCTAGATGTTAAAAATTTCAAAGTATTTTTAACTAATTTGCTAATTGATAAATGTTATTATGATATTAATGATTACCTTAGTGACATCAATTTAAGACAACTGTGACATTTGGCTATTTTAGCATTCTATTTGGTAGAAATAAATTTAATTTTTTTGTTTTTGGGCGATGACATTATTTTAATAATTCAAATTGACATATTTTATTGACACTTTATGGAATAATGGTTAAATTTGAATTATTATTACTTGACATTATATGTATGTATATTTTAATGACATTTTATGGAATAATTAATACATTTGAGTTGTTATTATTTGTCATTGTAATTTAATTATTTTAACTTAAGACATTTAATTTCAATTATTTGACATACTGAATTTTAGTGATTTGACATTTATTTAATTTTCTTTTTAATTTTATTATAAACAATCAAGTTTATATGCAACTTGAAATATTTAGTATGCTTTACGGCGCATCATGGAGCCGCTACCATTATTATATTACCACCTTTATGTACCTGTGATGACTGAATAAATGATTATGATTATGATTATTATGAACAGCTAGGGATGTATTACACACGACGTTTTATTTATTTAACGAGTCGATTAAATTTAAATAACGCAAAGAAAAATACGCAAGCAAATGAATTCGATGTGAAATTCCTTTAAACCAAAAGTTATAGTGTAGGGAAGTATGAGTAACCAATATAATGACATTTTAGGTACTATAAACTCGACGTAATGTTAAATTGGACCGAGTATAGCTTAATACCGAGGTTTAATTTCCATGAAGCAATTAAATTTGAGTCATCAAATAAGTAGATTAAAATTAAATTCTAGACTCGTTAAAAATTTGGTTGTACTTTAATTCAATTATTAATTTCGATATTTCGTTGAAACGTATATTCACATCACTATCACTTGTGGGTATTTTTTCATGTGTCCCATAACTTGTCGCCCAACATTTAAAATATTCCCGATATTCTGCCTGTCGTTCAGCTAATCAATAGCGTAAATTTATTACGTGCTTTTGAAGTAAAATATTTCTCTTAACGTCAAATTAATTGATTAAGTTTATTACATAACCAAGTTTTGGTTAAGTATTTGAGAGCATTTGTTACAAGAAATCATGATAAGCAAACATATTTTAACCACACACTGCTCTGTGTATGATATGCCTATTCATTTCTAAGTCTATAAGCTATAAACATACGAGATATAAATGAATTGTACGGTGACGAGCTCATGGTACATAGTGATCGTTACAATTACCATATCTTGGGCGTTGCGTTCGTCATCACCGCTTCTGATGTCGTTGCGTCAAGGAAAGTGGTGTATCAGGATCATTGTCATCAGGGTGGTGATATCAGTATAAGGTCGTATTCGTACAGATTAATTAAAGAAAGGGTTCAAATTTACTCCACTGTATTTATTCCACTTCATTTTTGCAAATCACTTATAATTTCACTTAAAATCAGAGAGGTATTACAATGTAGGCAGATGAGGTAATTTACATTATCATTTTAAAGGTTATTTTAAAATTACTTTATTTTCAAACGTAAACAACACTTTCTATAAACGAAATGTGGAGACAGTTTCAAGACGTGTTCACTCCTCGGCGGTCGCGCCAAGACTGCCCGCCACTCCGCCCGAGTCGTGCCGTCGAGACTCTGTCAGCACGGTGGGAACCAGGCGGCGCACTCCCACTTCCTTTTTCTGCGTCATGAGTCCGTACTATTGACCACATGACTCCATGCTATTTACCGGATCCGTCATATATAACATTAAAAATTCCCATTCATACCCAATATTTTTATCGGTCATACCCAGTGATGTACCCTCAAGATGGTTTATCTACCACTTACCAACGGGTGAGATAGCGGTCAAATGCCTGTCTTGTTTAGTATTAAAAAAAACTAACCTGATCTCAATATTTCCAGTACCAGTCTCCTCTACGGGATATATAATCTGGAAGACCAGGACGGAAATTGTGACAAGTCCGTCTCCGTCCATCTCATATGATGTAGCTACAGCCAACCAAAAAAGTGATAGACCTCATGGCACTGGTCGCTAAGGGTGATCCTTTTAAGACTTTGGGTGGTAGACTATATTTTTCAACGCCTGTACCTACACTGTCATGAATATGTGAAAAATTGGGTTAAAACATAAGTGCGGTTATGTTAACATGTTTCATTATTGCACCTGAACAACCTAAAATAGAAAAAAATTGCGAATATAGGGTCTGTTCGTTACCTAAATTTTATTTTGAAATTAAGTATTTATATTTTAATACACTCATTTTTTGATTAAGTAATATTTCGAGTAGTTGGCGAAGATGACTTACTAATTGTTTCTGTACACTGTAGTTGACAACGGACAAGGACTAATAATAGGGACGCTTTGACATGACTGGCTCAAAATAACCCGTAATCTATACTGTGGCAAATACTGATAATGTTAATTTTGACAGTTCACAGTAGGGATGGAGTGGTGTAAAATCGTTAAGGAATCTATTCGATTTTCGATTATCATTCTCATAGAAGTTGGAATGGATAGTTGCATGGTTATGCTGTATCGGTTTTTATAGCACAAAAGAAATGCATAACATCAATTTATCATTTGCAACAAACAGACACTTGTAGACTACATTTTATAAGATTAAGCATACTAACCATGCCTTCATGATTAAGCATACTAATCATGCATGAGATAGCAGTTTTTGTAAAATCAAACATCGATTTGTTTACATTTATCCTTGCTATTAATATTAATTACCGTACCTAATTTGACATTATGTTACAATATCCAATTTATTATTTGTATGCCCATAATACTGCTAAACATGGTGATACAAAATTAATATATTTTCAACAATGTTATATGTACTATACCTGTGTTTACAAATAAAGACATTATGAATTATGTACGTATTATACAAAAAAAACAATTTTTATTTCTTGTGAATTATGAATTTCTTAATACTACATTAAAAACCCTTCTACAACGACGATTTTGACACGTGAGTATTTTTATTTGGTCAGTCCGTCAATTCCGTAGAATACGCGCTAGTCGAAATCGTTGTTGTGTAAGGTCTCTTAGGGCGAAATACAAACAATAAATCAGAATTTGTTACAAGAAAAGATATAATTACCTAAATGTTAATTTTACATATTCGATTATTTTATTTGAAAACCGATTTTCGATGTTCTGTTTTTATTCGTTATTCGTGGCACTTCACTAAAGACCAGACCAGTGGTACCAGCTGTCAAAATTATCATAATATTTTAAAAAACTAAGATCGACGGGCGCGCCATCACCTATCAGGACAGTTTCGTGGCCCTCAGTCTACCATTCTAAGCTAAAGTTTATTTATTTATTTAAACTTCATGGACGATGACGTACAAAGACGGACATAAAGTTACACAGATTTATCGTCTAGTTAACTAGAAATCAATTGATAAAATTTATAATTAAACAATAAAATAAATTGCATCGAAATAAAGATAAATATCAATACCATATAGCCAAGACATTATGATAATGTCGTCAGTCGTTAGAGCGCGCCATCTATGGGAATTTATGGGAAGCGAGCCTTAAAAACGGCTCATTTCGAATTACGGAGATAGACAGAGGCGTAGATGAAGCCCCATATGCCCCAACAGCCTTATATTCCCATTACATTACATAATAATAAATATTCTCATTCATACCCAATATTTTTCCCAGTCGTACCCAGTGATGTACCCTCAAGATGGTTTAACTACCACTTACCAACATCGTCACTTACCAACAGATGAGATGGCGGTTAAATGCCGGTCTTGTCTATAAATAACCATAATCATCTTGGCGTTAATATCCCGGTTGTGCTCTCGCGCACGAGGGCCCGGGGTCCGCCTTGACCATGATCTAGGATTTAGCAGATCAGGTAATTACTACCACCAGGGGAACCTGACCAGATTGGATTATGGTTACACCATTCAGTCGCCTGAATTTGCAGGTTTCATCGCGATGTTTTCCCTTAACATAAGAGCATCGGTTAGTATTCAACTAATGTACATAACTCAGAAAACAGTCATTGGTACATGGCCGCAGAAGGATTCGAACCCGGTACCTCTCGCTTACGAGTCGGATACCCTAACCGCTCGGTCACCGAGGCCGGTCTTGTCTAATATATATAAAAAAACTCTAAAGTATATGTTTTTTTATAATATATATAAAAAAACTAACCTGATCTTAATATTTCCAGTACCAGTCTCGTCTTCGGGATATATCTTATGGAAGTTCAAAATGGAAATTGTGACGAGTCCGTCTCGTTCTGCCACACCGACCACCAACCAGCAACACATGGCCGACATGCAACCGCAGAATAATACTCAAGATATGAACGCATATCATGAGTATGAAGATATTAACTTAAATAATATTGATATGTCAATGCTGGGTGACATAAGCCGGGATGTAAACTTCCTGATTAATATGAACGATTTTGTCATGAGTGAAAATAGTAGTAATAATTGAAAGAATAAAATTTCGTTTGTCAATTACTTCTCCAACTTATTGGGTCGATGGACTTAACTCCCACTGACACTTTGTCCCGCCCAGGGACCTAATTCTCGCGCTGTGACATCTCGAATCCGACATTTTTTCTAGCCACATATCTCAAATAATGACATTGAAATGTCTATTGCACCCAAAAAGTATTTTCTCAACAATCTTCGACAGTCGTATATTGTCGAAGATCAATTGCAGTGACGTTTTAACCCACGCCACATTTTTTAAAGTAAAAGTTTAAAGTTGCCGTGCTTTTCAGTAGCTGCAGTTAATAACCCTCCCCTTTCGGTTCTAGTATCAGCTCAGTCGGTGTGCCCCTGCACTGGGAGTTACAAGCGGTCAAAGGTCAAGCGGGGTACATATGACCCCACCATACATTCGATGTAACCTTTTTGTGCCAATTACGTTTATGCATTTATTTATTTGATGATTGGTTTACTAGTCACTAGCTAATGCTACGCCTTACCAAGGATCATAATTTGTCAAGTGTGAGTACTGTTCGAAAAAATAAAAGTCAAAAAGACTGTATTTTTACTGGTTTACTCAGCTTTGAAGAGAATTCTAAACGATCACTTGAACGCCTGCAAAGACATGTTTCGTTAGCCTAGAGAGATGCGCAAGACAATAAGATAATTTACTCAAGAACCTTCGGAGGGCTTACCTACTGAAATTCACGGGTTCAAAAACGGTGCCAAATATGTCCTGCCTGTCTAAATTGTAAGAAGATTGTCTGTCTAGACTACATAATTTCTTACTACGGTGGATATGCAAATGAAGATGCCGACTGTGATTAGTGTTAAAATGTCCATTAAATTTAGCATAAAGTTTCTTAAAGACATCACATTAGGTATTCCAAGTTATAATTTTGTATATTTGTTAGTAAGATTCCAGAAGTTAAATATTTTGTTATAGATTTTATAGAGCGTTCGTAAATAGATAACAAGTTAAACTTAAACTGATTTAATATATCTTTCCCAAAAATTGATTAAAATATTAAGAATTAAACCATTTTCAAAATCCGGGTCATATTGACCCACCATACAGTCCTTGTACTGATATTCTACCTAACAGACGCCGGGTTAATACAGTTTTTTGGCTAAAGAAAATGTCGAATATGAGATGTCACAGCGCGAGAATCGCCCCCCAGCACGGCTAGCACAAGTCTGCTCTCGAGCGATAAGTGAGAAAAGGCGCGACATAGATACCGCTATTTTATAGATAGTTCAACTCAGTTGTGCGCGCGGCGCTATGTGTGCGTGCGCTTGTAAATATACAGCTTTCATTAATGTGGCAGTGACGCGACCACTTGGCGTGCCAATGGCGTGGCGTCATTGTGACATGTCTGTATATGTACAAGGTTTACCCACACATAGGGCCGCGCGCACAACTGAGTTGTAATATCTGTATCTTAGTATTGAGAGGAAACAAATGACCGGCCATGTACCAATGATTCTGAGTTATGTACATTAGTTGAATACTAACCGATGCTCTTACGGTAAGGGAAAACATCGTGATGAAACCTGCACATTCTGGCGACTGGATGTGTAACCATAATCCAATCTGGTCAGGTTCCCCTGGTAGCAGGGTCATGCAGGTCAGATGACAGTCGCTCCACTGTAATTACATGATCTGCCAAATCCTGGATCATGGTCAAGGTGGACTTTTTACATTTATAGGTTTACTACGATATTCCCATTCCAATTCGATCAAAATTGACCCCATGTGACCGGATGCTGTCCCAAATTACGTATGCGTCGCAGAATACTGCACGATGTTTTTAAGCAACAATGCTTGCACTAGTTTGCGTTTTGAAGGATAAGGTAGCCCGAGCAGTTACCGGTACGAATCAGGTCGCCTATTCCTCATAGCAGACATTTTTACCAGCTGCTACCTAGTTGCTTCTATACATAGTATTAATACTTCTATACGTATATAAAAAATCTATATCCCGGGTTCGATTCCCGAACAGTATACAGAAATATATACTGGTAAAGTTATTGCAACTTGGTGGACTGATCTGATAAGGAAAGCTACAGAATCCACCATCGTCCAATGTACTCGCAGCGTCTCTAACCGGCAAAAGTGGAAGCAAATCGCTGAGAAGGCAATCCTAGGGAAGGTCTGCGACGCAATGGGCATCTCTCTGGGTACCTCGTCTACGCAACCACGACCACTCTGACAAGAGTGTCCGACTATGCTGAAGAAAGTTATTGCCATAATCTCCACGCTTGGCAGACGGGTTGGAAACGCTGATCTATCGCGGATCCATTGCCTCGAAAACATTATTTTCTAGTCGCCTTGGACGACACACATGAGTGTAAGGGATTGGTGCTATTCTACACTGCCGGACACCACACGGCCTCACGGCCCACAGTCCACTGGACGTGAAGAATCTACTTCCGCTAGTTTGTGCATTTCAATCACAACTATACCTATTATAATACAAGGTGTCTCAAAAGAAAGTTTATATTTAGTGGATCGATTAAAAAAAAGTAAGCCGTGTATCGAAACAATTTTTATTTGTTTATTATTTTTATTTAATTATATTATTGACTAGCAAACCCGGCGAACTCCGTTTCGCCACCAGATGGCTTCGTTTTATGTAACATTTCGTTTGGTGATTAAAAGATTAGGAAAAAATTTTTTTTTGTTTTATATTTGAAAAGATTTTTTTTTATTTCATTTCACAACAGTAATGAATTCATTTCGATTACAAAAATGAAGTGTTATTTAGTTGAACTTCTCTAAGTAAATGAAAGTGAATCCAAAGTAAATACTGAATCGAAGCGTTATACGTGTCCGCAAATTATCCGTTTCATTGAAGTGCTCTTTGGTAAACCACATTTTTTGTTTTTTGGTCTGACGTTAACACAAACAAAGCGGAGCGGCTCGTGAACACGCAACGTATAACTGCCCATGTGAAAAACAATGATTTTCTCAATTTATCCCGCAAACACTAAGCGATTGGCCTTGCGACTTGTTAATTGTCATTGCGAACGCAAGGCGAACTGGAAATTGTAATCGTTTGAAGTCAAACGGAAGATCAGTCGGAATCATTGGTATTCGAGGAATACATACATTTTCACCTGCGTACTTTCCGTTAATAATGGTTGCCTCAATCAAATTCGGCATAAGTCTTTTTACCGAAAGTCGAGTACCGTTGCAAAGTCGCGGTGGATTCAAATATAATAATAACGCAATATCATAATAACTGTACCAACTTTGAGTTGCAAGTTATGTGGTGGAAATCCTGGTAACTCCAGAGAGTTCAAAAACTCCGTTGGATAATTTACTACATCATCGGGATTTGTTATGGAATCAACGGATTTGTATGTCAGCAATTTTTGATTGAATGGTGAAATTCAGTGCGTGTACATCATTATTCTTTGCGGCAAGAATTGCTCGTTGACTTAACCAAGCATAATTCTGATAATTCTCACTAATGTTTGGGAAAACATTTTCAATAAGAGCTAATTGAGAGTCTACAAATCGGCAAAAGTCGTTGATAAGAGTAATTAATCCAGATGTCGCATCAACTGGGACTTTTCCATTTCCAACAGCTAACAATTGTTTGGAAAATTGTGCAGCACTTTGATCATTTTGAAGTTGAACTCTCATATTAGTGGTTAGCGATAATGTTTTTACGTTATTCCATAAAGGCAAGTTCCATAATGCCTTCAGGCAAGCATTCAATTCATCTGCAGGCGTTCCGCGGGGAATTACTGGCAACGTCTGCCTGAAATCGCCTGCCAAAAATATCATCAAGCCGCCAAAGATGTTGTTATTTCGCCGAAGATCCTTCAGTGTGAAGTTAAGTGCTTCAAGTGATTTCTTATGTGCCATTGTGCACTCATCCCAAACAATGAGCTTGCATTGCATCAACAATTTTCCCATTGCACTGGATCGGGAAATATTGCATGTTGGAGTATCAATTCTGTTTAAATTGAGTGGCAACTTAAGCGCAGAATGTGCAGTACGACCGCCATCTAGAAGAGTCGCCGCAATTCCAGATGATGCTAACGCCAAAGCTATGTCACATCTTGATCGAATAGTGGCCAAAATCAATGAAATGACAAATGTTTTCCCTGTTCCTCCAGGTGCGTCCAGGAAGAATAGACCACCAGTATTATTGTCCACCGCTTGCATTAATGTTTCGTATATTTGTTTTTGCTGTTCATTTAGCAACGGCACATTATTTCGAACGAATTCCTGCAATGTATCAACATTGTATTGCAGCTCTCGATTTAATTCTTGGTTGAATGCATCGTGCATCGATCGATTTGGCGCAATCATTCCTACTTCAATCAGTAGCTTGTTTGCAATAGTCAAGCATTGATCCTCAATCAGAATCAATCCTTCATAGTAGATTTCATCGGTTATTTGGATGTCAAGATTATTCGTTTGAATGCGCAAGCGATGCAAGATATCTTCACATATGTCGTCTTTGTATTTGTTCCATAACTGAATTGGTTGTGAAGGAAAACATGTGGTGATGATAATTGCGAACTGCGTTCGTATTTGGTACGCATTTGATGAAACAACTGAATCCGCAAGTGTTAAATCCCAATGAGAATCGTTCTCCAGCAAACCCAATAGTTGACATGCTTCTCGATATGTTTGGCATTGGTGGCCATTCACAGTTTTCAAATGCGCAAATGATTTTGGTCCACGTACATGTACCAACAGCAGTCGCAAATAAAAACATTCATCATTTCTAGGATGAACAGTATACATGCGACCTAGTGCATCAGTGGAAAACACCTGTGGCCAATCTGGAACTGGGGTTCCTTGTTTGCGACGTTGGAATTTCTTTGTTGATTGATTCCAAGTGTAATACTTGGGCATTTCAACGTACATCAGCGTCGCTGCGAATGGATCTGCTTCACACATTGCAAAGAAGCTAGTCAATGTTGTCGATGGTGGTCTCTCAGCTCGTTGTGCCGCATTAGCCTCAGTGAAGTAAACTCTTTGGCCATTTTCCAAATGCACTGCTAAATATACAACTGTGGGATATCTTTCATGAATTTGAAATGACAATAATCGCCACAGAGTGCTTCATTAGTACTGACGTATCTGCCCATTTGGAAGTTGCTGATTTCGTCATTCGCATTTTCCGACGCAATACCAAACACAGCCATGTCGCTGCCTTTTGTGACGTACTTGCACAAATATTTAATTGATTTGGCCGAATGACAACTCTCAACGTTTGCATGTGTTACGAAAATTCGTGATAGCAGCGGGCAATATGGTACAATAATAATAATAATAATATTTATTTATTTACCAAATAGAGTACATTTTTTCTTATGCTAATATAAGATTCATTCTTTGGAAGATCGGTGTAAGGTTTTAACATAAGATCAGGATATTCTGATTCCTAAACTAGGATATACCTGTATTTTAGGAATCAGTGAATGCCCATGCGTATTAGGTCCCTATACATATTCTAAACCACTTGCATTGTAACAAAAACATACAAGCTGAATTTATATATATATATATATATATATATATATATATAACAAATATTTATCTATCTATAGATGTGTGTGTGTGTGTGTGTGTGTGTGTGTGTGTGTGTGTGCGCGTGTGCGCGTGTGTGTGCGCGCGCGCGTGTGTGTGAGTGTGTATGTGTGTGTGTGTAAGTGTAAGTGTACCTATGTACAGGTAGGTTAGTTCAATATGTTCGATCAACACGTTAACAATTCTTCGGTTTCCACATAAGTTAACTTTTGTAGCCATGCTTGGATCTTATTTTTAATTTCATATTTAGTTAGGGAATTGATATTGATGATTTTGTTTACTTTGTTGTAGAGAACTGAGTTTATTATATAGTACTGACGAGAGGCAAATGTGGTTTTATGTGCATCTACTACACAGATATTTCTGGTATTGCGTTTCCTATTATCGATTTTAGGTCGATTATGTGAATGTCGACGAAGAACGGTGCGAAAGATATAAATTTGTCTAACTGTCAAAACTTGGGACAATGAATATAGTGTACTAGTTGGAAATCTAAAGGGCCTTTTAAACATTACTTTTAGGATCGCTCTTTGAGCCCTTTCAGTTGTAACATGTATGTCTTAGCGGATCCACCCCATACTGGGACGCAGTATAAGAGCAGCGACTGACATAGAGCGGTATACACAAGTTTTAGCGTTTCGATGTTAGCTGAATTCCTAAGTGACTTGAAGATGTAAATAAGTCGTCGGACTCGAGACGATAGTGTCTCCAGTTGAACACTCCAGTTCAATCGACTATCGACGTGAACACCCAAGTATTTAATATGAGAAGCACGTGATAGATTTAGGCAGTTACAGTCGGAGGAAGAGATAGGACAAGAGTGGACTCTAACGTTTATTGTGTTAGCAGGCTGGTCATTTGCTCTAATGGAGAATGTTATATATTTGGTCTTTCCGATATTTAGAGTAAGGAGATTGGCTGATAACCAACTACTGACCACTCGCATTGCCAACTCAGCATTATTTATGACATCACCCCAGTTCTTCCCCTGTATAATTAAGGCTGTATCGTCAGCGTATGCGAAGATGTTGCAATTAGGGATAGATAGGTTGCAAAGGTGATTTACATAAATGTTGAAGAGTGTCGGGCCCAAAATTGAGCCTTGCGGGACTCCGTAACTGATAAGTTCCTCTGTGCTTATGTATTTACCAATTTAAACTCTTTGAGTTCTGTTTGATAGGTAATCTCTAAATAGATCCAGTGAAACACCACGAATTCCAATGTTTTCTAATTTCGTACATAGGGTAGGGATATGGACCGTGTCGAATGCCTTGGACAGGTCCAGGAATATCCCGATACATTTATTGTTACTGTCCAAGGTCCTGGCCACAGCATCCACCAAGTCAACAACTGTGTCCTCAGTAGACACACCTGAGCGAAAGCCGTACTGATGCTTAGAAATGATGTTTTGGGTTTGAAGAAATTTTAATAAACGAGTATTTAATGCCTTTTCAAATATTTTAGACAATGTTGACAAGACAGAAATCGGTCTGTAGTTATTTACACAGTCCCTATCCCCACCCTTATGTATTGGGTGCACGATGGCCTTTTTAAAAACGTCAGGAAATACTCCAGTCCTAATGCACAAGTTCCCAATGTGTGTAATAACCGGCAGAAGAACATGACTGCATGTCTTTATAATTTTGGGTGAAATGTTATCCCACCCAACCGCGGAGTTCTCATTTAGAGATTTGATAATAGACGCGACCTCTGCCTCATCCATTTCAAATATAGCCATTGAATTTGGTGATACACACGTAGATCGAAATTTGGAGTACAGGTGATCATGACAGAGAGGAATAGCAGAAGCGAGTTTTGGGCCCATCTCGACAAAGTAATTATTTATTTTTTGTAGTGATAAATCATTATTACTTGATAATTTGAGTAATTCCAAAGAGGGTGCACAATTTTTATTTATGTTAGTAATATTTTTTATTACTTTCCATGTTTGCTTTGAATTATTTTTAGCTTTCAATAGCTCTTGTTTTTCGTGCTCCCGTTTCAGTTTCCGTAACAAATTATTGCAGAAATTCCTGTAGCGCTTATAAGTAATTATTAAAATGGGATTGTCATTTGAATTTCTGGCTTTTTTGTGCAATTCATCTCTGTTGCGAATGCATCGAAGCAGACCTGGAGTTATCCAAGGTTTCAGGTTTCTGTTCTTCCTAGAAATCTTGGCTTCCCATGAGTGATTGGAGACTATGGCTGATAGGGAAGACACAAGGTGATTTGATGCGGTATTAGCATCTATAGAGGTCAGAACAGGCGTGTAGTCAAGCTTTTCTATATCACGTTGTATAGCTGTGTAATTGTATTTTTTTACAATGTACAATGAATTCATTTCCGATCTCAATCTCTTTATTTTGAACTTTAACTTTGATAGTTCGACCATTATCTTCTTTTGAACGCCGACGATAAACTGGATATCCATCGTTCCCTGTGACTGTTTCAGCAAATAACGGTCGCGGATATCGTTTTGTGCACTTTCCATCAGCCATGCAAGGCGATAATGGATTTAATGCACCGCACGGTCCATGCACCATCTGTGTCGTCACAATGTCGTGTAGATGGGGATCAGTGACTGGATCAGGAATTTCAGCTGATATGATGTCATCCACTTCATTTGAATGTAATTTGTTCAGCAACCAAATTAGGATATGAGCTTCTGCCATTCCACCGATTACATATAACAACGTGTGTCACCAAAAACTCGATACTTAGTAAGCACATCCATCATAACCTTGAGTTTTTGCTGAAATACTCTGGCGATTATGTCATGGCGATCTTGCGGTTTTTGGCCCGGTTCCAACTCACGTTCAATTTCCGTCCACTTCGGATTGCATGTGAACGTAATAAATAAATCCGGAGTTCCATAATTTCGCACGTACGTCATAGCGTCTTGAGCGTATTCGTGCATGTGGCGTGGGCTTCCGATATAAGATGATGGGAGAATCGTCAGACGTCCAATATTCTGAACATCACCATCTGAATGAATAGCATCACGCAAGTGTATATAGTCCTCAGATCGTAGCTTTGCCTGATTGAATCGGATGAACGCTAAACGTTCGGTCTCGACTTTGACATACATGTCGACAGCGAATTGCTGGAATAGCCGACGGCACTTCAGAATGACATTCTGCTCATGTGTACGAATCATCATACGATACGCATAGTAATTCATTGCGCTTAAATTTTTATTCGTTGATACGCCTGAAAATGCAAAATTAAATGAATTGTTAATGGAAACCAATAATATCAATAATAGCAATAATTAGTGTGTGAATATTGTACCTGTAATTGGATCGACCATCTTCAACGTGATGTCGTATCCGTCTTGCCCTTGCCAATAAATGATTGGATATTGTAATGCATCGTACAAACGATGTGTCTCGTTTACACGATGCATGATATTGCTTCTTCGCTGAACGACAATGTCTCGCGATTTAGTTGGATCGCCAACAATAATTGCAGCAACATCATTAACGGTGGGTGCATTGAATCTTCGCACATGTTCACCTGTTGGGGTACAATCCGCTCTTATGACAAATTTGTGCGTATCTGATGGCATTCGTTCCAATGCTGTTTTGAACATATTAACCACAGCATTATTAGCGTGAAAAAATGCTTGCAACTGTCCAATAATTCGTCTCTTTAACTGTTGTGTTCCCTGTATATTGCACCGCACATTCAGCTGATCCACCATCGACGAAATGAAATATATTTGCAGAAATTGATGCGGTTCATCTGGTGTTGGCACCATTGAACCATGCAAATGATATATTTGTCCTTGTATCTGTAATTGCAAACAATCATTTGTTGAAGAATACGGTGTAACTTCTGATCGTGTGATGGTGTAGTGTGTGGTGTATATGTAGTTGTTATGTGTTGCAATTCATTGTGTTGGTGTGAGTGATTGGTTATGTGTGTTGTATCTTTTACCTTGCAAGTCGGCATGAAGCCGCCTTCTCGAATGATATTAGCTCCAAACGAAGTCATGCGAAAGCAGTTATTGTATTCAAGGATGTGTTGAAGAAAATGGCTGGAATCGGGATCACTTCCATCGAACAATGGTTTCAGTGGCTGTGGTGGTGTAAGTAATGGATCCAGTTTGACTTTTCCACTTGCGCAGCACAATCCAGCCGTTTCTCTTTTGAACTTTAACGCATTGCAATATCGGCATATAGTCGTCATTGGTCCAATATCTAAATTTTCATCATCACTGTAGTTCGCAGTGGGATCATATTGGAATGCCAAGCGATTGTATGATGCCAATGATCTTCGTGTGCTCACGCGTTGTCTCAATCGGGCATTTTCTCTTATTATATTTTGTCTTTCTTCGCTTAAGTTCTGTGAATACACTTGTTGCTGGCTTGCATGTCTTGTGCGGCGGCCGATGTTCGCACGTCGTCCTCTAGGCATTTTGGACTATGGACAGAGTGGTGAATTTAACCTCAAATGCACGATCCACATAATTTACACAGTTCAACTTACCACCTTAAAGACAAATCCCTGCTGTTGAAATTGAATAAAAATTTGCACAATACACGTGATTGATTTGATGGTTTCCAATTGAAATGTTAGGAAACGAATAACTTATTTTTTTTAATTTGTTTTGACAATTTAACAGTGAACACAATACCGGTTTGTCACATGAAATTTACTGAGCAGAGAACAATGAGTAGCTGTCAAACAATGTATCACGCACCGGCGCCACCTGCTTAAAATATTGGTTTGTAGTACATGCTATCTATCAGAGATGGCGCTGTATGTGAAAAAAGATTTTCCCTCTTTTCTTTTCAAATTTTTCCAGAATTTTCTTTGCTATAAACCTCACGGAGCCCGAGACCTTTCCAACGAATACAAAACCGTGGAAATCGGTTCGTGCGTTCTGGAGTTATAGCGTCAGGAAGGAAAACCCGACTTATTTTTATATAGTAGATTAATTTTGTTTGTCGTAGTAAGGTGTATGAGCTACATTAAGTCCTAAATTATAAATTGCAGTTTAGTTATTGGCACTACAACTTGATTATGTATTTAGTTTAAATATAATTAGATTGCTGTTAAACTGTGAAATAAATAAATAAATAAATAATAAGATGCTAAAAATGGAGTTGACTTATACCCATGTGCAGCCACCTTCAATACCCGAATTTCTATGTACCTACGATTGAAACCAGCACAGAAGCGGACCGTGGATATCGTATCTTTTTAGTTTTGTTATGAGGATGTTATGGTCCACCTTATCAAAAGCGCTGCTGAAGTCTGTGTATATTGAGTGAACTTCTTCTCGTGCATCAATATACCTGGATACGTCATCTATATAGGACATGAGATTAGTTACAGTTGACTTGCCTTTGCAAAACCCGTGCTGATGGTCAGAAATAACATTCCTATAAAACGAGTTTAAAATAGGACATACTATGCACTCAAACACTTTGGAAAAAGTGTTTAATATCGAAATCGGTCGATAATTTCTAGCGTCGGATTTATCTCCTTCTTATGAATAGGAATGATATTAGCCTCTTAAACTTGTCTTATAACGTGCATAAAAGGTTAAACTTAACAAAATTACGAAGCGTAATCCGCTACATAATAAATAATAAGTATCTAGGCGTTAGTGCCCCGGTTGTGGTCTTGCGCACGAGAGCCCGGAATCCGCCTTGACCATGATCCCGGATTTGGCCGATCGAGTGGAGCGACTGCCATCTGACCTACGTGACCCTAGGTAGCAACTAGTGTAAGCAATAACTGTTACGCATTCAGTCGCCTTTTACCATGAAGTGCGGACAATTATGGAAGTAACACTGGAATAATGCAGTCTGTGTAAACTATATATTTGCAAATCTACGCACTTATGCGAGATTACTTGACCTATCATTTAATTCTTTTTCGCTTATCTGTCGGTACACTGTATTCGGATTTTACAGAGAAAACAAGCATTGGGCTTATTATTACAACTCTTATGTGTACGTAACTAAAGCCTCGGTCACACGCAGCGATTTAAGAAAGAAATACATTTATTACACATAGCACACCACGACACAATAACAGTTACAGACAACGGAAACATCAATAATTAAATTATTTAAAACATTAGAAAAAGATTAGATTTGCTTATATTAGATTTGATTTGTAGCTGCTACTTTCCGCCAGTAAAAATTAGCTTCGTGCGACCGTGCTTCAGCTAAAAATCGCTGAACGAGCTGTAGCCAAAAGTTGTAAAATTGAACATATTATATATTTTATAGCGATAATTATCTACATCAGACAGGACAGTTGCTGAAATTAGCGTTTATTGTTAGTTGTAAAAGTGGCGGAGTTACTACAGGGGATGTGTCGAAGTTGTAAAATTTCTTATATAACGTCGCATTTGTTCTGCTAGATCAGCACAGGCCAATCGAATCAACTCTCTTATTGGCCGAAAATTCGCTTTAGACGACATTTCGACTAGTGGACACCATTCGAATGAAGTAGCTAATACTAACTGCGTGAAGTGACACGGTCACACGGTAGCGGTGATTTATAGCTGCTACAAATCGCTGCGAGTGACCGAGGTTTTAAAGGCGTTTTCTGCTGGGCGTGGCCTAGCGCTATACCTCGCTTTACCTCGTACTAGAAAACTTAAAGGGCTGTTTACATGGTTCAAGTCCATAACTAATTTAGTTCAAATTAAGTCGTCGGTCAACTTGAACTCTGCGTGAAACCGGCCAAACGGAGTTTTCTTAGTAAGTAATAAGTTGCCCATTAAACGAGAAAGATAATTTTACTGTAGGCAGGGAGACCACAGCGCTGGTTATCAGCTATGCCCTACAATTAGTGCGTGAATTGCTCGCCAAGTGTTCAGACAAATAACATAGTACCCCATAATTGCCCACAATCTTATGTGCTGGTGTGTTTACAATTAATAATATAAGCACATGTATAAAAACCATATATGTGTGCTATGTAAAAAATGCTAAAATACCTATTCATTTGCCAGTAAATAATGCCATGTGCTTTTCATGTTCAGTAAATATCATATAATATCATTTATTAATAGTAATAGCCATACATCATCAAAACATAATTGATTAAAATTAATAACAGTTAATTTAAATATTAAGTATCTACGTAATAGTTAATAATTAAATTATAATTAAATTAAAATAATGTCAATCCCCCTGAATGAGGAGCCGCAACCATAGCAAGGCTCAGTGTATGGGAAGAGAGATACCCCACGGCGTCATCTATCGCGTTTTTTGAGTCCCTACCGGCTGGACTTTACCTGCCTTGGCTGACATGGAAGTCTCTGAACAGACTCCGGACCCAAGTCGGCCGAAGCAAGGAAAATATGTGTCGATGGGGCTATAGCTCGGATATGGTTTGCCTGTGTGGTGTCTCCCCCCAGACAATGGCACACTTGTTGATTTCCCCAGCGTGCCCTTTTCCACCTGCACGCGGGAAGAATTGTACACGGCCACGAACAACGCTGTATCAGTGGCGGAGTACTGGTCCTCGCAAATTTGACCCGTCATTAGTCGACACGCAAAGAAGATGTCAATCATAGAAATACTATTCTTAATGTCACAATACAATTAAAATAATATTAAAATAAATTTTATTAAATACTCTTACATTCGCCAGTATGAGAGCGCCTTTATACTCATATCGGTAAAGGTCGGTACTCTGATATCGGTTGACGCTTGTACTTATATTTTTCCGTAAGTATACAGGATGTATAAGTTAGAATATCTCTGATACCATAATATTGACACGGTTGTGTGTAGTTATAATATTGTATGACTCTTTATTCTGCTTGGTTTGATAACTCACACATGATTCCAAGTGCAATACACCTGGTTTTAAATGCAAATTTCAAAACGCGGCGGTGGCCATGTTGATGACGTCACAGCTGGAGAACCAAGCACTTTAGAGATTGTCTTCCGACTGTTTTTTATTCAGAATAACAAACTTAAACACATACTAAAAGATGGTGCTGGTTTCCGAAAGTGAACCTTTTTTCAGTTAAGGGAAGGGACTAATATAAGAAGAGTTTTAGCGGGTCACGTGGTTCGACTTGCGCAGTAGACGATTTGTGGGTTACATTTGCGGTATGCGGGGCGGGAGGGGAGCGGCCGGGCTGCTTAGGGGTGAGGCAAGCGGTGTGTTTATTTAATTAGTTATAAATTTGTAATTTGTAGTCTGTAGTTATTTATATCTTTGTTATAATCTGTTTCAATGTTTAAATAAATAGTTCGTTTAAGCTAAAGCTAGGAATTCTCAAATTGTGCGCCGCGGCACCGTGGAGAGGAAGCAGGGGCGCCGGGAGGTGCTCCCATCTTCTCGTCTCGAAACTACACTTAGATGTTCATTTGTACAAAATAAATAAATTTGAAGACTAAACATTTTCCTTGATACAAGATCCCTTTCATGCTCAAGCACGCCATCACACCCGATAGGTGTAGGTCAGGTGTAGATTTCCTAAAGGCTTCAATGGGCACGCCTCTCTAGCAAGATGAATCGACGACCTGTCGCCGGTCGCCGGTAGGTACCTGGATGAAACGTCGCGGATACCAACTAAATGCGGACACACAGGACCGGCCTTTATGGAGATCGCTGTGGGAGGCCTATACCCAACAGTGACATGATGATGATAAAATTTATTACACAAACTCTCCTTTAAATTTAAAAAATAACTATCAGAAAGAAAGCTGCTCAATGAGCAACTTGGCGATGGAAATATCTAAATTCAATAAAAAAATCGGTTAAGTGTGCACGTTATGTTACAAAAATATATGACACAATAGGCATTGCTTATTTATTTACATTTTTGAACCGAAATTAAAATTCAGGTTTAGTTTTAGAATTTGCCACCGGCGAATATTAGGTTTCTCATCTCGGGATATAATATCTTGGAACAAATTCGGGAATAATCTCGTGTGCATTCTTTTTCCGAGGAACGTCATCAACTGACGTTTTGCAGAAGAAAATGCTCACTGTTCCGCGCTCCGCACCCACGTCACAAAATAAAGAACGGCCCACCCATTTTGTGATCAATCAAAATGACCAAAAATCACCCCTCCCGCCTACCTCACCTACCGCAGGCGATATAACAGTTAAGTTGTCGACCTATAGTAACTATATATACAATACGATAATATACCGTAACTAAATATAATATAAAAAAATATGCTTGGACAAACTCACAAAGCGCCATCTAGCCCTGAAGTAAGCAAAGCTTGTGTTATGGGTGTTAGAAAACGAATGAACTACATCTTATACGCTTTTTATAAACTACGTTATAAAAAAGAAACCTAATAACCTAATGAAAAATGTATAACAAATGCAAATAAAAATAGTAACACAAAAAGGAAACATAATCCAAATCGCTGCCTTGCGGGAGTGTACCCAGGATACCGGCGTTACCTCTTTGAATGGTTACTCTTAATCTTTGCCCGAGGTACACGCCAGCTGGTCACCCACAGTTGTCTCCATCAGGTCGTCTCCATCAGGCGGGCAGATAGGTCCTGAAATATCAAACTATTAATAGGCAAAACCAATGTTATTGATGGCGAAATGGGGGTGAATTTTTAGTAGGCGGTCTAGAACGCTTTCGAATAATATTTTTTTTATGCTACTCAGTGACAAGCGAGCAGGCAGCCCACCTGATGGTGAGTGGTAACTGTCACCCATAACATCTACGATTAGGTTGCAGGTAACAAAAATGCAAAACCGCAGGTGCGTTGTCACTGTAAGGCCTAACATGAAATGCCTCTTGCTTGTAAGTTCGCTGGCTACCTTATCCTTCAAACCGGAACACAACAATGCAAGAGTTGTTGCTTGGCGACAGAAATAGATAAGGCAGTGGTGCCCAGGCGGATTCCTCAGGCTTGACAGAGTCCTACCACCTGATAATGTGCATGTTTATAGCTTAGATAGGTACTTAATTACATACTTATAGATTTCAAAGCTCTATTTTTCAAATTACGCGTCGTATACGACACTTGCAGGTACTAGCGGGTATCCTACAAGACAACCAATGATCAGGTTGGTATCCAAGGCCCAGAAAATGTGCAGCAGCGTTTTCTCTAGGTTTTTTACATTGCGTTCTTCAACCGTGCCAACCGTGCCATCCGTGGTAGAGACCGTGGGAGATTATGTCAATACGTGTTGACGAGATGTACGTTAATGATTAGATAAAGTATATTTATCATTGAAATTTACATTATACTATACGGAGTACAATTTATAATTTATGCAAGTCACAAATAAATCATCTTAAAAATTAATAGATAATAATGTCATTGATAATTTCCAAAATACATAAAAACAAAAACAATCCATTCATTACGCCATTGGTACGTAAAGTGTCAAGTACAAAAAATAAATTGAAATAATTAGTCATAAGTAAAATTTTTATAACATCAAGAAATAATTTAATATAATATGATGTCGATCGAGCACACGACTGATATCATTGAAAACCAGCGCCATGGCGTGAGCCGTGGCTTATGCTGAGTGTGGTCCCGTTGCACGTCTCCTTATGGCACAGGTAACAAAGTATCGATAGCATTGTCCCTTTCTCATTGTTTCTTGTATGCTGTATTATGCCATGTATTGTGAATTGCAAATATTCGATAATTTAAGTTTTCGAATATTCAAATATTTATGCTGGTGATATTCGAATATTATTCGAAAGAATGTAAAATCTGAAATCAGGGTATTAACTACGTTCTTAATGTTAGTTAGTGCAATTGACCGTTAGTAAATGTATCCAAATGAGCGTGAAATGGATTTCTAAATATTAATCATATATAACAAAGCAATGAGAAATAAAAATCACAAAATCACAAAAGAACGCCGCCTATCCTCGAATAGGGTTTTTTCGATTTAACTGCATTATTTAATATCGTTAAGCTATAGAAAGCGATTTGCCGCACCTTTAAATACATTTACTAATAGTTAACACCAATTTTTTTTTATTTTGTACGGAAATCGAATCCTCTTAACTCTCGCGAGGCGAGAGTATTATGGTAAGTGCGTTCACACTATCCGTTTGATTAAATACCACAAAATTAAGACACGAGTACGTAAATTCTGATTGTTTAAAAATATTTGAATATTTGAATTTTACCCAAATTACTATTCGAATATTGAAATGAGGCGAATATTCGACTGCAAGCCCTAATTGTGACCAAATGTACTGTGCCATGTGTGAGATAGATGTAATAAATTATTTTTATTTATTATTTATTTATTATATCGTTGGGAGGTTGACGTTGCAGGGATAAACATGGGGCGCGGGCAGTAAGCATTTGGTTCTGTATACTGACTCCCTACTTCTGTCTTCCTTTAACTCCCTATACTTACATTTGACTCCTGACGTAGGAAAAATATGCCTGAACCTGCCGGTATCGGGAAAAAGACCACCAAGAAGCGATGGATGACAACGCTGAGTCGGATGCGAGAGCCAACGGCCTACGACGCGAGGATGCCGAAGACCGGCCGAAGTGGAGAAGAATGAGTAGGAAAGCGGACCCTGGCAGAGGCCGGGATAAGCGCTAGGACGATGATGATGACTTACTTCTGACTCCCTGACCATTGACACCACAGCATATTCTGCCCACTCAGCCAGCTCCGATCCCACTTCCCTCCTTCCTCTTCCACTTCTGCTATTATTTTTTCAGAATCTGAATCAGAATTACACAAACTGTACACTTACACAGTTTAACAATAAAGACAATTCTGATTCTGTAAGTTTTCTTATTTCACTTTTATTAAAGGTTGTCTAGAAGAGATCGCTGAAAGCGATAAGGCCGCCTTTGAGCGCATGTGTATTATGCTGATTCTTGTATATTGTCCTGTAATAGACCGCCTTTGTACTATATTGTCTTACTGTAACAATTTTCTACTGTCCTTGTATGTACAATAAAGAGTTATAAATAAATAAATAATATGTGTGCAATAAAGAGTTTTTACTTAATTTTCCTCCATTCTCGGTACGCAAATGCTAACCACAGTAAAATGTTAATAAAACCACATCCTATATATTAGGCGAGGCTGTTGGCCAAGATAACAAGTATAAAATTATAGCAAAGCGACGCCTGCGCCGTACCGTACGGCCGTATCTCGACAATTGTTAATTTTATTAATAGAATATATTTTGCTTTGAATTGTACTGTAAAATCACTTTAGTTGGTGAATTGTATTGTATTGTGGTAGACAAAAGTCTAATTGAATTGTGTGTGTGGTGTTGACCGGTATTTAATTAAATTTGACTTGATAGCAGAGTGTTTTCAAGTAGAGGTGAGTAAATAAACAAGTGTACATTGTGTGTGTTGTGTGTCATATTTATCACGAATCTGTACGTATTTATTACATACACATTACATATTACGTACGTATACAATATAAAAATCTGTTATTTCTCTCAAAAGACAACAATACTTATATAATATTATAGGTTTAGAAAACCAACATATATATATTTTTTTTTTAGACATATATTAGATTATTTACAAAATATACAGACTCATCTAACTTAAAGCTAAAGCCGCTTGCATCCACTGAAGCTCACTACAATCAACGTTTAGTATCGACTCTGTCGTCGATTTCAAAGCCTCATCAAATGATGAGACTTCATCTTGACAAATCCAAGTAGGCGTAGTCCGCAACAAATCTGTTAATTTCGGAAGGGCGAAGCACATACGCAATAAAACAAGCGCTACGTGGGCCGAAATATCTTTAATACGTTATTGAGCCGTCAAAAGAAGGCGTTTTCGAGATGAGATTGCTTCTGGCACTCCATTAAGAAAAATCGGAGACCCTAAAGGGTTGAATACGTAAGTATACATAGTATAAAACAAAGTCGCTGCCCGCCGTCTGTTTCTATGTACGCTTAGATATTATTATTAACTACGCAACGGATTTTAATGCGGTTTGCAACAGTAGATAGAGTAATTCAAGAGGAAGGTTTTTAAGCAAGAAAAAAGGGTGGGTAGGTGTAAAGTTGGTGTACGCGAACGAAGTCGCGGCGGGTCCTATAGTGACTGTTATATGAGTAATAATATTTAATTAAAATACTTTTATTGTGACACATACATATAAATCATATACAGATGTTATAAATAGTGTAAGTCAGGGTTTTCCTTCAAGCTGTGCCATCCTTGAATGTTGGCACGGATTCATTTAATGTATCATTATCTATATGTTTGGGTTTGAGGTTGGAGGACAACCTAGTCTATCCACATTGGTGTCCCTGTGGTGCGTATGTAGATTCACTAGGATCTCGACACGGTCTGTCATGTACTCGTAGGTTATTGGTTAATTAAACCTATAACCTACGAGTACATGACAGTTATAGGCCAATCTTTATTGTTCCAGCTTTTTCTAAAATATTTTGAATGGGTATTTGGGACCGACTAAACGGTTTTTTTAAGAAAACATAACCTTTTATGCGAACTATAGGCCCGGTCGATCTACTTCTACGGCTGCTCGTAAGTTGCAACGTACTGTTTTGGAGCAGTAAGAAGCGAAATTGTGTATCGCAGCGGTATTTTTCGACCTGTCGCGCGTTTTCGATTTAGTAGACCATAAACTGATGTCTGCTAAACTCGAACACTATGGTGGCCGCGGCGAGGCGCTCCAGTCAATCAACTCATTTCTGGCTGGCCGCAGGCAGGCCACGCAGGTGGGCGGCGAGTAGTCCGAGGAGGGCCTGGTTGGAGATAGGTCGGTGCCTCAGGGGTCGAACGTCGGCAATAATATCTTTGTTCTCCTGTTAAATGACCTCCCATTTATCTTATCACTTCTACAATTTAAAATGTATGCAGATGGTATTTGCGCTATTATACGGGTAGGTATAGGCAGGACCTAATAGACAGTATACAATTAGTAGTAAATAGACTGACGGATTGGTTTCTGCATAACGGTATGCAACTCAATGTGGAAAAAACCAATATGGTGGAGTTTTCACTGAGGAAAATGAAAACAGAGTCTAAGTGTAAAGACTGACAATTTTGATATAGAGGCTGTGGATAGTGCTCGCTTTGTTGGATTTACCTTTGACAGGGGCCTACAATTGAACTACCATATATATGCCTTATGTGCTAGGCTAAATTCTGCCTACTACGCTGTATCACGTCTCTTGCGTACGCTCTCCTTGCAGAATCTCCACGACCACGACATCTTGCTCGCTATTCTAGCGCATCTTGGAGCATCGTGCATCGTTATGTGATTCAATGTTATTTATACTATAAGACCTGTAATGTATGTACCATATTTAACGCAAATAAATAATTGAATTGAATTGAATTGAATCGTCCTCAGTGTCTGACTGGTTTTCCTCGTATCTTCGCGGTCGACGGCAGGCGGTTCGGGCCGATGGAGAGGTGTCCGGTTGGTGCGATCTTGGAGCTGGCGTTCCGCAAGGCGGTATTTTTTCCCCTTTACTGTTTTCTCTTTTTATTAACAATATAACTCATGGTCTCAAATGTTCTCACCATCTCTACGCGGATGATTTGCAGCTGTATGCTAGTGCCGATGTTTCAGATATTCCTGAAGCTATTAGTGCTTTGAACAACGACCTAAAACATATTTGTGAATGGTGTCGTAGGTTTGGGATATCTGTAAATCCCTCGAAATGCCAGGCTATCATATTGGGCAGTTCTCGACTGATCAGTCGCACTGATTTGGGTACTATCCCTTCGGTCTATTATAATAATGTAGTGATCCCATTTAGTCCATGTGTAAAAGATCTAGGTCTTTACATAGACAGCACTTTGAGTTGGTCGGATCAGGTAACTGAAGTTAGTAGAAAAGTAACCGGAACTTTACGTTGTTATTATAGATTTAAATTTTTTCTACCTTCTTCCACGAAAATTCTTCTCGTCCAGTCCCTTATCTTGCCTATTATAGACTATGCTGATGTGTGTTGCTCCGACGTAAATGCGGACCAATTGAATAAATTGGATCGTCTCCTAAATAATTGCATCCGCTTTATATATGGACTACGTAAATACGACCACGTTTCCACCTTTCGTGCTAAGCTTAAATGGCTTCCTATTAGACATCGCCGCAATCTGCGAGTACTCTGTCTTCTTTTTTCGGTACTCAACGACCCTGATTACTTGAAATGTAAATTTCAGTATCTCAGTGACACTCATGATCGCAACCTTCGCTCAACTGATACACGCTGCTTGAACCTACCAATTCACCGTACAGGTTTCCTTACACATTCATTCTCCTTAACAGCAGTGCGTCTCTGGAATGACCTCCCGGTGGATATAAGACTATCTTCAAATAAATATGCCTTTAAAAAAGCGGTCCGGGAACACTTTTTAAATAAACTCTTAATTCTAACTAATAACCTTCTATTGCATCTTTTATATTCTCGCACGTTGCGTTGTCTTTATTTGCTTTCTTTTTTCTTTCTTTTTCTTCTGTTATTTTCTGTTACTGTCAGTCATGGTTTGTGAATGTATGTCAAATTTGCTTAAACATAAGTACTTAGATTTAATGTATTCTCCAATATTCGTGTCATACATGTTACACCGCCCTGTAATTTCTCATACTATCAACTCTCCGGTTGACTGGTAGAGAAAGCTATGAAGCTTTAAGTCCGCCTTTGTACGTAACAGTGCATGAAGTTTTAATTAAATAAATAAATAAATAAATCTGCTATCAACGTACTATGGTTATTTCCATTCTCACCTGACTTATGGGATAGATCTGTGGGGGATGGCTGCTAACAGGGACCGGCCCTTCATAATACAGAAGAAAGTCGTACGAATGATGTGCCGGGTACCACCTGATGAGCCAGCACGCGAGTTGTTTGTTAGATTGGGAATCCTGTCCCTCCGAAAAAATTCGGATTATTCGCAAGTCGCTATATTGGCGGCCTGTGTGATTGCCACACACTCGCATTGGAATATGATATTATGTTCCCCTAGTAGTACGGAACTCTTTATATTCAGATCCAGCGAGAAGATACCCATACCGGTGCCTTAGTCGGCCTTGGATCCATCCGTGTCAATTCGGACTTCTCTTTTCCCAAACCAGTCTGCCTCCGTTTCTGCAGTTTGACTGATATATTTTGATAAATGTGAACTGTTTTGCGATTCGGTCGCACTTGGCCTTAAACATAGGGTTGCTCTAAACCAATGTTTCCCATAAGGTCTAATGGGAGCCAAGTTTATTGTTCCATTGTCTTGTTATCTTATGCCTTAGAATGGCCATCATTGCCTCCTGCTGTTAATGTAGTGATAGTCCCGGTAGTACTCCAAGTGCAGCTGTTGGTGTCGAGCGCATTCAGCCCGTTATGGCAGTGCATGCAATTCTCTGGAACCGTTGCAGCCTGTTGACTGCTGTAGTGAGCTTGGTTCCGGACCACCAGGCAACCGCGCTATAGGCAACCAATGGTTTCACCACAGCTGTATACAGCCACCTGGCAATCCTGCGGGAGATTCCCCATGTTTTGCCAAGGAGTCTGCTGCACTGCCACAGCGAGATGCTGGCTTTGGCCAGTTTGTGTTACAGATGCTTGTTCCATAACAGCTTGTTGTCGAAAATGACCCCAAGATACTTGACCTCGTCTGTTAAGGATAGTCTGATACCGAATAGTTTGGGGAGTCTGAGTTCTCCCAAATTCCTCTTGTGTGTGAACACGACTATCTCTGTCTTGGATGGATTGACCGAGAGGTCGTGCTCACTATACCAGCTTTCGACTATTTTTAATGCACACCTCATGAGGTAACATAACACGTTCTCGAATGGTCCGCTTATAAGTATGGCTATGTCATCTGCATAGCCAATTCTATAGAATCTGATGTCGTTTAACCGGCTCATTGACTACAATATTCCACAGTAGCAGAGATAAGACCCACCCTGAAGGCATCCCCTAGCGACCACTGCTCTGGTTGTGTTATTGATCATTATTCGTACGGCCCTGTGTCTTAGCATTGAGTCGATATCGTAAATAAATTGTCAGTTCACAGTAGTATAAATACTTAGATAGTTGTTTTTTATACATATAAAGGCATAATAATACAAGGCTTTACTTTCAAAATCTGGCTTATGAAACAATCTTTTCCATGGCTCTCAATCCACTGCTAGCCTTTGTTGAGTCTTCTTTGGTTCCACGGTGTCTTACCTACCATTACCAGGGACCCTATTTTTGAACCACTCGCAAACAAAACAACACCATCTAGCAGCGACTTGTGACTGTTCGATTTAACTGCTATATTCAATTAGCTAAAGGAAAGCATTTCGCGGTACTGATAAGAGTATATGTATATACATTTACTGGCCGCGTGGTGTCCGGCAGAGTAGAATAGCACGAACCTTACACTCGTGGGTGTCGTACAACGTCAACGTGCCGGCCAAGCATGGAGATTATGGCAATAACCTCCCTTTTCGTGGGAGAGGCCCTCAGTCCTGCAATGGACTGTTATGGGTTGAAATTATGATGATTAAGAGTATTAACCATAATACTTACAATTCGGAACCACCTTAAGTAATATTAATTTTTTTCATGTCGAAAATCAAAATTAAAAAGCGTTTGACTCGAGGTTTTGGATTGGTTTAATAACAGAGACCCAGGCTAGTATAATAATTGAAAGGTCATAAGTATAATAGTTTTCAAAAAACCGTTCTTCTTCATTAATTTTAACTTAATAATATTCATTAAGTAATTTAAATACATGTCACGTTAAACTAATGTCAATTATACAACTGTCAACACAAAGTAATTAACAATCATGCTTCGTCCGAAATGAGGGTAGGTACCTAATCAATATTGTTAATAGTTCGCAGGTACCTGCTTAAAGAAGAAATACACAGGATTCAATGGAGGATATACAATACGACGCCCAAGGTCATAACGGACCGGGTATGCAGCAACAATCGGGAGTCAACGATGACTACTACAAGACCCATGAGGTTATTTTTATTCATAAGTTTTAACGTTTAAGTGCGCTTAATAGGCTGCGAACTCAGGTAGGCCGAAATATAACCTTTTTAAGTGGGGATATGTAAAGGAAAATTCTCCCTGTGACTGTGGCGTATCTCCGCAAACCATGGACCACCTCGTCTCATGCTCGGCGTGTCTTAAAACTTGCAGAAAGGAGGACTTATTCGAGGCCATCCCAAATGCTGTATGCGTCGCCGAGTACTGGGCGAACAAAGTGTAAGGGGGAGTTATGTCCATCGACTCGATAAAAAGAAGACGATACAGTCGTTTAACTGATTAGTTGTCCGTCCGACTGACCGTAGGATCCTACTAGCATACTATTCATAACACTATAAATAAATAAATATGCATGGACAATTCACACAGCGCCATCTAGGCCCCAAGTAAGCAAAGCTTGTGTTATGGGTGCCAGAAAATTTATAGACTACTTGCCTACTCATATTTTTTTTAAATACATACTTATTACACACACTACGCCCAGACCCGTAACAGAAATTAAAATTCATCATTTCAATTTCTGCTCGGCCGGACCTCTGCGTGACAACTGGACCACATAGATCGTCAAATTATAAATGCGAAAGTTTTGTAAGACTCTTTCACCCAAAAACTACTTACTGATTTCGATGCTTGGCAGCAATATAGCTTATAGCCCAGAAAAGCACATAGGCTATAATTTACCCCGAAATTCAATGTGGGTCCCGCAGGATAGAGTCTGGGAAGTTGTAACCGAATTTTACGCAGGCGAAGTCGCGGTCAACAACTTTAGTCATCCTTAAGACAATGGACTAAGCTGTCAGCTAATCCCTTGTATGACTTACCTCATCATCATCATTATCAGTCAATCGCAGTCATAAGGCATTTATAGACCGGTCGCAGTTTCGCGTGCTTAAGCGCAAAATGTGCCATTCACAAAATGTCACGCGGTCGCAAAATGTCCGGGGCCTAATTCTCGCGCTGTGACATCTCGAATACCACATTTTCTCTATCTCCATTAATCATGACATTTAAATGTCTTATACCGCCAAAATATTTCCTCAACTATCTTCGACAATCGTATATTGACGAAGATCAATTCAGTGACGTTTTAATACAGTTTTTTTGGCTAGAGACAATGTCTAATTTGAGATGTCACAGCGTGAGAATTATATTCACAATTCTATCGCTGGATCATCCCCCGCGAAGACATGGACGTTTCTGAGGTCACTGGGGATAGGCAAATCTTCAGACTCCTCCGGGTGCTCTGATGACCCTAATGCATTAAATAATCACTTCTCCACACCACCGGTGACCTTGGAAGCTAGTGTCAAGGCTCGCACTGTGGGGCAGCTCGATGCCCAGCCACGCCCTCTCTGCTCACCCTTTTCCTTTACGACTGTTGCGGAGGAGGACGTTCGAAAGCATGTTATCTCTATTTCATCAACTGCTGTGGGCAATGATGATATTTTCTCCCGTATGATCTCCATCCTGCTCCCACAACTCTTACCCGTACTCTGCCATATCTTCAACCACTCCTTGGTAATGAGTTGCTTCCCGTCGGCTTGGAAGTGTGCAAATGTTATTCCGTTACCTAAAATCTCCAATCCCACATCCTTCTCAAGTTTCCGTCCCATATCTCTATTACCTTACCTTTCCAAAGTCCTTGAGCACATTGTCCACAGTCAGCTCTCTACGTTTCTTGCATCTAATTGTCTGCTTTCCCCTTTTCAATCTGGGTTCCGATCTGGTCACAGTACTGTTACTGCTCTGCTGAAAGTTGCTGATGATATTCGTCTTGCAATGGAGGATAAGTCTCTTACCGTTTTGACATTACTTGATTTTAGCAGCGCTTTTAATTCGGTTGATTTTGATGTCCTTCTCGCTGTTCTTCGCTCCCTCAACGTCTCTCCTCCTGCAATAGAGTGGTTTGAGTCGTATCTCCGTGGTCGTTCCCAGCGGATCCACCATGATGAGGTCTCCTCGAGGGCGGTGTTCTCTCACCACTCCTGTTTTCCATATTTATCAATACCGTCACTCCTGTCATCTCTTCAAATTTCCATCTGTATGCTGACGACCTACAGATTTACCGGCATTTCAAAATCGCTGATGTTGCAGATGCTTTTGCCCAAATCAATGCCGATCTTGAACGCATATCTGCCTGGGCTAAGGCCTTGGGGCTTCTAGTGAATCCCAAGAAATCTCAGGCTTTAGTGATAGGGAGCCCAAACATGTACAGACGACTTGGGTCTGATAATGATATCCCTCAGGTGATTTATGATGGGACGCCTATACAGTGCAGTAACTCTAAAGACCTTGGTGTGATTCTTGAATCGACTCTATCCTGGCTCCCTCACGTCAATGAGGTCAGCAAGAAGATACATTTTTCGCTTCACTCGCTTAAACGTCTCAAAAACTTTTTACCACAAAAATCCAAGATCACCCTTGTACAAACTCTCCTTCTTCCTATTCTTGACTACGCGGACTGTTGCTATCTGGATGCCACAGAAGAGATTTTAAACAAACTTGAGCGTCTCCAAAATGTGTGCATACGGTTCATTTTCGGTTTACGCAAGTATGATGACATTTCCTCTTTCCGAACACAGCTCAAATGGCTACCAATACGCTACCGCAGGAATGCTCACATCCTTTCAACCCTCTTTAATGTCCTGCACAATCCTTCTGCTCCTTCATATCTCCGTAACCTCTTTCACTTCTCCCGAGACCAAGACAAACCCTGTCACTCTAATGTTAAATCGTTGTTGGCCATCCCTATCCATCGCTCCGATTTCTTTTCCTACTCCTTTACTGTTCATGCTTCGGGACTTTGGAACTCTCTTCCACATGAGGTGCGGGACAGTCCGTCACTACAGACTTTTAAAAAGCGTGTCAAGGAACATTATCTATCTCTGTCTAGTTGTAAATAGATATGTATGCATAGTATTGTATTATAATATATATTATATTATAATTATATGTTTATATTATATTTATTTTATTTGAGAAGTTAATTATGTTTAAGTATTTTAGTATATATTCTATATCGCGCACGTCGATCTGCTTTACTTATCACATCTCTCTTCTGTAGGCCTGCTGGAAGAAATTTCTTTTAGAAATAAGTAGTGCCTGTTGTGTCGTCTATATGTATGATGTTTCTCTATGTATTTTACTGTGTGCAATAAACTGTTAAATAAATAAATAAATAAATAAATAAGTATAATTTCCATAGATTGGGTGAGGGTAAAACATCATAATGAAACCTGATAATTCAGGCAACTGAATTTGTTACTATGATCCAATCTGGTCAGGTTCCCCTGGTAGCAGGGTCACGGAGGTCAGATAAATAATAATAATAAATAAATATTCGTGGACAAATTCACACAGCGCCATCTAGCCCCAAACTAAGCAAAGCTTGTGCTATGGGTGCTAGATAACTGATGACTACTTAAATACTTTTAAATGCATACTTATTATACATAGAACACCCAGACCCGTAACAGAAATTAAAATTCATCATTTCAATTTCTGCCCGGCCGGGAATCGAACCCAGGACCTCTTGCGTGTCAGACCGGCATGTTGACCACTGAACCACTCAGGTCGTCGATGGTAGTCGCTCCACTGTAATTACCTGATCGCCAAATCCTGGATCATGGGCAAGGCGGACCCCGGGTCCTTGTCCTCGAGAAAACAACCGGGACATTAACACTAAGATGATTATTTATTTAAATTTCCACAGATTAGCTACACCATCAACATGATACGCGAAAATCTGAACAAATCCGTCAGTGAGATCCCCACACTGCGGCAGTATATCGAACACAACAATTTGCTGAATGCCGACTTATTAACGTTACAAAGTAAGTAATAACTCCAAGATTTAATCTGGCCGTGTGGTGTCCGGCAGAGTAGAACAGCACCAACCCCTTACACTCGTGGGTGTCCTACAAGCCGACTAATGAATTCGAGACAAAAGATCTTGTCTCCGAAAATGGGCAGTAGCGTTTTCCATTGATAAATATAGAACACCGCGATCTCTAACTCGCCTGCCAAGCGTGGAGATTATGGCAACAACCTTTTCTTTCGTGGGAGAGACCCCCAGTCCTGCGGTGGACTGTTATGGGCTGAAATGATGACTCGGCCCCCAGGAACCCATTGTCTCTGAAATATCCATTATCGTACATTATAAAAGTGTGTTACAGGTTTTCGACCGCGTACCTTTGTTGACGATTAGCTCGATATTTCGACGCAGTTGCATGCATCATAGTCACGGGACGACTGCATGATACTACGCGGTAGGAAACTCGGAACATACCTATAAAATGTGTGATAATAGGGTAGGATAGGGTTAGGGATAGGGTTTGTATTGCGTTGCTCTAGGGACTTCCATAGAGTTAAAACATTGAAGATCCTTTATTGCACATTTGTGAGAAGTAACCTTGAGTATGCATCACAGATCTGGAATCCTAGATATATGACATATATTACCAGGTTGGAACGCATCCAAAAGCGTTTTGTTAAGCATTTGTGCTTCCGCACTAAAGATACGTATTCTTCCGACGACTATCTTGACCTAAGTAGAAAGCATCACCTGATTCCCCTTGAGCAGCGGAGAAAGACAGCTGATTTAGTCTTTCTGTTAAAAATAGCGCAGGGAATGCTTGATTGTCCTGACCTGCTCTCACTTTTATTTCTATCTGTTCCCCGCAGGGTGTTAAGATTCAACGTACCCATCAGTCTGGAGAGTGCATCCACCAATTACAGACTTAATTCTTACATTTGTCGTGCAAGCAATGTTTTCAATAGGGCAAGTATTGAACTCGATATTGATTTGTTCAACACTAGCGCTGTGTCAGCGAGGCGTTTGCTGAGTAACAAGTTTTTCATTAAGTGATGAGCGTCTTCTAAAATTATATTGGAGTTTATAATTGGCAAAAATGTAAAATTTATCTCATAGCTATGTGCTCATAGAAAGATAGACCTATATCTGTCATTTTTATGTTAATTAGGTGCTCACTTTTAATTTTGTTTTTTTGTTGTGTTGTATTATCTGTGTTAGTTTGATACCTATCTGTGGAGACCTATAATTGGCATTCTATTTCTTATATGAATAACTATTGTATTATAAAGCTGTTGGTCTTCCTAATAAATAAAAATAAAAATAAATAAAATAAAATAATAACCGCGATACTTTTTACATTACAATTCATTGTATTTACATTATTATTGTAATAACTTTGTAGAAGCAAATAAATTTAAATAGAGACCGGACGGAATGTCTAGCAACTCTCCGGTTGACTGGTAGAGAAGCTATGAAGCTTTAAGTCCGCCTTTGTACGTAACAGTGCATGAAGTTTTAAATAAAGAAATAAATAAATGTCGCTCATTCCCTCGGAAGATGGGTCGGGTCTTTGTCTATGACACAATATCTTTTGATTATATTTTTATACTCTGTTGTCTGTCTATCTATACATATTGCAGTGTAACGAAGATACATACTTTTCACAAATATATTCATTTAAAATATTAAAGGGCAGTAAAAGTCCTAGAAAAAGTGTTGTCCCTTACATGGTGCCGAAACAAATTCAGTTATTTAGTGCGCGTTTATGCCTTTTGAGCTATTTCAGCAAAATTAAATTTATTGATAACAAGAAAATTTTTCGCCATATTTTTAAGCTATTGCATAGCTTTTATCGCGGACTTTGAGCGCGGCGACCGAATCAAGAAATTCCGTAACAAAAATAAACCTAACACCCCCCACGCCGACCGGCACAGCGGTGCGGCGTTGAAAGCCGTGCATCGCCTAACGTCGTTTCAGTTCGGCAGACTTCGGCACGGTGTTTGTGTGCGTGCGACTAGACGTATGCCTGTAGTCTACACGCATACGTCTGCTACCTGCTAACTGCTCATAACTGATTCTATCTCTTTTAGACACAATGCTAGGTGAGACAGCGTGCTTTTTGGCCGCGTCCACGAGTGAGTTCGAGCCCGCGACTAGTTGAACCTTAACGTGTATGTATATGGTACGACTGTACGAAGCTCGCACGAATCGAGACGAAATAAATAAATAAATAATTATAATTCCATAAGTTGATAAAAAATGCTATGCAATAGCTTTACCGCGGCAGTCCCCGAGTGCCACACGTATTTTTTTTCAAATTCTCGCTATATTTCAAATTCCTTCTGTAGTCAAGGTAACAAAATAAAAAAGCCATCCGTCACCTGACAATTCACGTCATCGATTTGTTTGTAAACATTATCATCGTCGGTTATAAGAAATCCTACGAGTCTTGAAGATTTGTCTTTTACTGGCGATTTCAAGTGTGATACAGATTTTATAGACAATACTAGCTCATACTCTGACGCTAATTCGAATATTACAATGACGGACTTGGAAAGAAAAACCTTGGTTGAAAGTAGAGGCCAATACAAAGCGGCCATTGTTCGAAAAATTCACTAATAAAAACTTATGAAAACTACCTAAATGTATCTTTGAACCTGCAAGTGCTGGGTGAAACAGCCGAAGAGGAGGAGGAGACCGAGTAAAGATATTTCAAACTGATGTCATTGATCGAGCGCAAGATTGCGTCAGCAACTCCCCCCTCCGGAGATCAGACACACTATGACCAATATACAGCGAAACTTCCTTCACTTGACATACCGATCTTCGATGGCAAAGATATTTCCTCTTATAAATAATTTATAGAGATGTTTGATGCTGTTGTACACAAAGATACAAGGTTGTCGCTTATACAAAAGCTTTGCTTTCTAAAGAAATATTTAAAAGGAGAACCTTTGCAGAAAATCGAAAGCCTGCCAAATATTGGAGAATCATACGAGTCTGCATTGAGTTTACTGAAGAAACGGTATGATAATCCGGCTTTATTAGTAAATAGAAATGTAATCAGTCTGCTAGATCTTTCAAGTTTGCAGCGTGGTAATGCACAGTCATTGCGCGACTTGGCGGCGAAGGTGCGACAGCATGTGGCTGCGTTAAATAAATTGAAGCAACCTGTGTGCCAGTGGGATGCGATTCTGTCCTGTATACTTCTCTGCAAGCTTGATTACTATACAGTGAGGCTCCTTCATAGTGATCGGGATGTTACGAAGGTCGTTTCCACTGACGAGTTGTTAAATTACATAGACAAGCTACTTGTATGGCATCCAGATTATATTGATCAGGAAACACACTCGCAGGCAACGCGTTCTACTCCTTAGCCGTACGCATTATAAAGGACGAGCCAAAGCGGCTCGTGCGGATAGCTGGAATATCCACGACATAAGGATGAAGCGCTCGCCCGGATCGCGTCTCCCGATGGCGGAAAGGGGCCGGTGGAATGAGGTCGTGCAGCTGCTTCGCACACTCTCCGAAATGTAACCTGTAGAAAACCGACAGACGCGCAACCCTACGCCGATGTTCGAGGCTCTGCAGCCTAGCCTCAACCAACTGCGGGTCACAAATTATCTTCTTTGCACATTTTTCAACCGAATCCAAAGCCGCTAGTTGATATTTGGCTGATCCATCCCAGATGTGGCAGCAGTACTTAATGCAGGATTGGACTTGTGCTTGATATAACTGAAGCAACTGCTGTGAAGTAAAGTACCGCCTAGCCTTCGAGAGGACACCGAGCTTTTTTGCTGCAGTCTTAGCCTTGGATTCGATGTACTGACCGAAGTTGAGATTTGCAGATAGGTCAACGCCAAGAAGCTGTAGGTTGTCGGTAATTCCCGAAAAGTAGGAGTTAAATGGAATGGACTCCTTTTGGCGGAAAACAAACACGCCTGTGTTTTGGTTGCGTTGAACGCCACCAGATTGGCTTCACCCCAATCAGAGACTGCCCTGAGAGCTTTGTCCAAACGATCAACCATAGCCGACAAGACTGAATATCGTCCCTGCTGGCTTTTGCCTCTGACAGATATCTATCCGTTACTGTGCTGTCGTCTGCGTACCCAAAGGTACCTGGTACAAGCAGATTGTTAATATGCAGCAAGAATATAGACGCGGACAGTATCGATCCCTGAGGAACTGCCGCGTCGATAGCCTGAAGATTAGACGAGTAGCCATCGATAACTACACGGATAGAACGTCCACTCAGAATATCCGATATCCAGGTGCAAAAGCCAGCAGGAAAACCAAATGAAGGAAGCCTGCTTAGAAGGCCCGCATGCCAAACTTTGTCAAAGGCCTTGGAGATATAATGGACACACGAGGGCCTCGCCATGTCTCTCAATGGCCTCACTCCATAATTGTGTGGCATACACCAGAAGGTCCCCAGTAGACCGATCACGGCGGAATCCGTACTGGTGATCGCTGAGGACATCGTTACCTTCAAAATGCGCAAGGAGTTTGTTATTCAGTGCACGTACAAAAATCTTACAGAGTATGGAAGTGACCCAAATAGGGCGGTAGTTGGCAGGGTCGGCGCGGCTGCCTTTTTTGGGCACGGGCTGTACATTGGTAAGCTTCCACGACTTGGGTAGAATACCAGTCTCAAGTGAGAGGCGATACAGGCGCGTAAGTACAGGAGACAACTCAGGGGCACAACTACGCAGGACTATTGCCGGTATACCATCAGGTCCACTAGCCTTGTTCACGTCCAGACTCCGCAGAATTTTTAATATTTCTCTCTGATGTATTCGTACCTCTGCCATAACGCAGTCAGCACGGGGTGAGGTAGGTGGTGCTTTTCCCGCAGTATCCAAACGCGAATTCGCCGCGAAAAGAGAAGCAAGCAAATTTTCTTTCTCTTCAGCAGCATGGGCCAATGTTCCGTCTGGCTTCAGCAACGGCGGCAACGTATTAATCATGTGAGCGGTAACTATTTATGCAAAGTCTGCTTAAGCGCTCATCCATTGAAATGCAGATATAAATTTGTGTGCTCAGTTTGTTATTCCAGGTCGCATAATACGCTTATTCATGAGAAGAATAAAGAAGGTGAATGTAACGGTTCTAATAAGATCAACTTGCCTGTAGCACAGTCTGTAAACCAAACCGTCTTACTCCCCACTGCTAAGGTGATTGTACAAGGAGCAAGGAGCAAATAATAAAAAACCAGTGGTAAGGGCGCTTTTAGACTGTGGGAGTCAAACCTCATTTTGTTTCACAGCATTAGCCGAACACGTAGGATTGCCACAATATGATTTAATTAAAAATATAGCAACCTTGGATGACGTTTGTGGTAGTAAATCTACTAAAGCCTTAAATCTGCCCATAAAGTCGATTATGCAGAATTATAACTTAGACATCACTTGTTCCATTGTCGATAAAATAACATCAAAGCTGCCTCAAACAAAAATTAATTTGAATAGCTTTAAAATCCCAAAAAACGTGTGTTTGGCTGATGATGATTTTCACATGCCTGGTGAAATTTCACTTTTATTGACTTGTCATGTCTTATTCAAAATTATAAAAGACGGCAAGATTGGGGGAGGACCAACGGATTCCATCTTACTCAATACACATCTTGGGTATATTGTCTCGCCCTGTAGATTATCAATTTTAACCGACGCTATCGTTATGCATACAATTACTGAACCGAGCCTTAATAATTGTATTCATCAGTTTTGGGAAGCCGAAAAGATTCCTCACGTGTTCCAAGAATATCTTCTAGAACATGAATACAGTGAAAAGGTTTTCAAGGACTCAGTTACGCCTTAAAATCAAAAAGTTCCAAGTTAAAATACCTATAAAAGTCGAACTTAAAGAAATTGATCCATCAAATTCATTTGGGATTGCTTTCCAAAGGTTATGCGCCATCGAGCGTCGATTAAAAGGATCCAGTATATCATGAATTATACAAGAACTTCATTCATAAATATTTGGTCTACAGCACGCTAAAGTGATTGACATCGACAACTGTGATGAAAAGGATAAACCTCTATTCTTTTGGCCACATCACGCAGTGTTGCACCCTGAGAGGCAAACTAATGAATTGCGAATAGTGTTCGATGGCAGCGCACAGACGAAAGTGGTCATAGTTTTAATGATATGATGTGCAATGGACCCGTTGTGCAACGATAACTTTTTGACATACTACTACTCTTTCGTAAGTACAAGAACGTTATTCAATGCGACATTCCTCATATGTACAGAATTATCAATATTAATCCAGACCATAAATGTTTACAAAACATTTTGTGGCGCGAGGATGGAGTCATGCAAATGCTCCAGCTTCAAACTGTGACTTATGGCCTAAAGAGCTCAGAATTTCTAGCCACCAGATGTCTAGTTGAATTAACAAGGCGCTACAAAGGCGTATATCCTTCGGCAATCTTTGCTATTATAAACAATTCTTATATGGTCGATATTCAGTCTGGAAGTGATACAATTGAAGGCGCGCTAAAGCTAAAGAGTGAGCTTGATTCAATTTCAAAGCTAGCAAACGTCAAACTACATAAGTGGGTGTCCAATTGTCCCGAATTACTTATAGATGTGCCAAAGGAAAGTATCGATGTGAGGAACAAAAATATTGATACGTTCAAGGCTGTTTTTAAAATACTGAGTATGTCATACGAATCGAAAGAGGACGTATTTCCGCTCAGTGGACATGTGCTTGATCCAAAGCCTGAAACTCCGACCAGAAGAAAGGTTATCTAGGTAGAAAGGTATTATCTTCCATTAGTCGATTATTCGATCCAATGGGATTTGCCGGTCCTGGCACTTTAAAAGCCAAGCTGCTTTTAAGAGACCTATGTCAAAATAATTTAGAACAAAAATAATTTATAAGGGACACGCCTTTGCCAAAAGAGTTATGTCATGTTTGGGAGAGTTTTTATAACAATATTATTAATATGCCTTTGCTGACCATACCTCGTTATTTGCATATTTCCGAGGCTAAAAAAGAAACGTACATTTACCTACTTTGCTCAAAATCGAAGCTAAATGCAATTAAATCTAAGCTAACAATTCCGAAATTGGAATTGAACGGAGCGTTGTTATTAGCAAAACTTGCTTATCATGTTGCTAGTGCGCTTAACGTAGCGACTATTGATCTTTTTAGCGATTCCAAGATTTGGATTTTGGATTGACATATCGTGCGCTGTAAAGGGTCCCGCTTACATAGGAAACTGCGTTAAAGAAATAAAGCGGCTAACACAGACTGCTAGTTGGCACTTTACTCCAGGCCTATTCAACCCAGCAGACATTTTTTCTAGAGGCGCAGATCCAATTGAAATTAATAGCAGTTTGCTATGGAAGCGTGGACCAGATTATTTATTACATTCAGATTGTTATAATTTTTATATCTATGACTAAAATTGAAACGCTTCTGAACACAGTTACATGTGATAATTTTACAATTGTTGACGAGGAATCCATTGATCCCTTTTTCGAAAGTTGTTCTAGCTACGCGGATTATGGTATATTTGTTAAGATTTGTAAATAAATGCAGGTAGCGTAATGTTCGCTCTGCCGAGGTTTCTGTTCTAGAAATGAGAGAAACATTAACTTCAATTATTAAGGGAATTCAAAATCATTATTTTTCCTATGAGATAAAATGTTTATTTCAAAACAAAGATGTTAAGGGCTCCTTATTGATACTGAATCCGTTTTTAGACTTGCAAGGTGTTCTTCGTGTGGGTGTCAGGTTGTATAACGCCAACATCGATTACACATCCAAATTTCCTATTATTTTGCCCAAATGTTGCCATATCACCCGGTTAATTATCCGACACCAACGTCTAGCTTTAAAGCATGGTGGTCTTAAGCTGGTTTTAAGTCATTTGCTGCAAAATATTACATTATTAACGCTGTTAGAGAAGTTAAGAGCGTAATTCATAAATGTGTCGTATGTTGCAGACACAAAGCTAAAATTTCAAAGCAACTCATGGGCTCATTGCCTATTGATAGAGTGACTCATTCCAGAGTATTCATAAAGGTGAGCCTTGACTACTTAAAACAATCATCGCTCAGCAATAGTGTAATTTCAAAGGGGTATGTTGCATTATTTGTTTGCGTTTGCGTTAGGTGGTTTCTGATATGACCGCCGACACATTGATATCAGCCTTAAAACGATTTGTTTCTCGTAGAGGTGTCCCTAGTGATTATTTTGCGATAATGCTGCCACATTTAGATGTGCAAATAAACAGTTAAAGACCTTATTCAAATTACATGACAGTCTAGAGTTCCAACACGCTGTCTAAAACTACGCGTTGCAAAAGGAAATTCAGTTTCATTTTATCCCGGCTTATAGCCCGAATCATGAAGGTCTCTGGGAAGCCGCTGTAAAGTCGGCAAAGTTCCATTTAAAAAGAATCTCTACTTGTAAAGTATTTACATATGAACAATTTAACACCATTATGACAGAAATTGAAGGCATTCTTAATTCAAAACCGCTAATGTCGGTCTCTACCTCTGATGTCTATTGTCTGACTCCTGGTCATTTCATAATAGGTTCTCACCTAACTGCTATACCTCAGCCAAATTTGACGGACCTTCCTTCTAATAGATTACGGCTTTGGAGGACTTGCGAACAAGTTAGGCAACATTTTTGGAAGGCTTGGTCCAAATCTTATTTAGTCTCTCTAAATCGTCGTTTTTGTATTGTTGACTCTTCGTTGCGGCCAATACATCCATACAATACATTACACTAAACACGTATTTTACACTCCACATGTCGTATCTATTTAAAACGTCTTCGTCCGTGCCTCACTCAGCAGGTCTCACTGAAAACCAGCGCCCTGGTCTCCGCCAGGGCATGAAGCTGAGAGGTCCCTTTTACACGCTACACCACATCCACATGCAACGGTTCTATTCATAATTTTTCTTCTATTCATGTATGTTTGTCTAGTTGTCGTTTACTCATTTCATGTTGTTTGTAATTAATGGTATTGTTTGTGCATTGTTGTGTTGTCACTTTTTTTTTTTTCCTAATCTTCTTTTTTTTAATTGTTTATTTTACGGCTCTGGAGTCGAACCGCTGACCTCAAAAATACCTTTTTGGAGGTCAGTGATTTATCCCCTTTGAGCCATTATGTTATGTGTTTGTGGTGTTATGGTGTGTAAATGAATGTTTCTATTTCTATAAATGAGCGTACCAAGTGGAAAAGGGCTGTACCTAATCTTAGGGAGAGTGATATTGTCCTTCTTATTGATTCAAATACCCCACCACTACAGTGGCCATTAGGGAAAGTTATTAAATTACATCTCGGCAATGATAATAAGGTTAGGGTTGTCGATATAATGACCTTTGACAGAAAAATTCATTCGAGAGCCGTGTTAAAAATAGTTGTGCTTCCAGTTGATTAATGTTTGATAGTTATGTTAAGATCATAAGTTAATGTTTTGTTTAATGTTAATGCTAAATTAATTTAATTTTTCCTTCCTGGGGAGCATGTCTATGACGCAATCTCTTTTGATTATGTTTTTTTACTCTTTTGTCTGTCTATCCATATTGCAGGGTAACGAAGATACATACATTTCACAAATAAATTCATTTAAAATATTAAAGGGCAGTTTAACTAGTGAAAGTCCTATAAAAGTGTTGTCCATTACAACCCGGCCCTACAGACTTGGTGTGGGATGCAACGTGTGTCGACACTCTGGCACCCTCCCATCTAACATTTACTTCTAAAAAGGTTGCTGCTGCGGCAGAGACAGAACTAAACGGCAAAAATTTGAAAAAAAAACCCGGTGTATCGGCCCAATACAATTTTGTTGCATTTGGTGTCGAGACCCTGGGTCCGTGGGAGCGCTCTCTTTGTACAGAGAACTTGCCAAGAAATTGGTCGACACCACAGGTGACCGAAGAGCTGGCAGCTACCTCGCGCAAAGAATAAGCATTGCTATTCAAAGAGGTAACGTTGCCAGCACGCATCCATACAGCCCAAATTTTTTACATATTTTAAGTTAGTTGATTTCTTTTTCTTTTTATTGTCCATATTTTATGTTAGTTGATATATCTCTGAAATATTAATTTCAGATGCGATGAACCTGCGCGGCGACTCGGACCAGTTGTCACCACAGAAGCAAGCTGAACGCAAAAAGGTCGCACACCTAATGGCGCAACGACAGCATATTCTGAAGAACACGGTGAATACATTATCATTACATGACCTGCAACGGTACCGCCGAATTTTAAATTTTGTGTTTTGAATTTTGAATTCTGTATTTTGAATGTTTTGAATTTTGAGTACCTCCAATAGCATGATACCATCCCTCTGGAATGACGTCACAACATGCATTTCGGATATTCTGTGACGTCATTCCAGAGGATGGTACCATGCGATTTGAGATCGGCGGTACCACTGCTGAATGGTTCAGTTGGTTACCGGTCACCACGTAGAGGTCCCGGGTTCGATTTCCGGCTGAGCAGAAATTGAAATGATGCATTTTAATTTCTGTTACTGGTCTGGGTGTACTATGTTTAATAAGTATGTTTTAAAAAAAACTAAATAAGTAGTTTATCAGTTGCTAACATCCATAAAACAAGCTTTGCTTACTTTGGGGCTACAGGGCGCAAAGTAAGCAAAGGCTGTTATATGGCACATTCCACATTACGTTTTACGGTATGTGATACTGATAAGCGACTTTGCTGATAAAATATAGTAGTTTCGACTACTATATTAAGATTTTAAATTAAAGTTGACGAACACCTTAAACAGTAGTATACTATATAATATGTTAGGGTTGGCAACCCTACCTGGGTCTCGAGTCCACTAACTACGTGATCCGAGTGAATTGTTATTGGATCACAATAGCAAGTCAGCGGCAGTTTTAATTGTAGCAGAATACCAAAAACGGGTAAAAATGCCATTGAGCTGCAATTGCGATACAATTATAATTCAATATACCTATTGGTAACAATAGCGGAATGCTATCCAATTACAAATCAGATGGACAGTGATGGAGTTTATTTTCTATTTATTTAGGAACACACAAACATACATACAAACACACAAACACGCGCACACACATACACGCACACACACACACACACACACGCGCGCGCGCGCACGCACACGCACGCATACGTACACACACACACACACACACACACACACACACACACACCCCCACACGTACACACACACCCACACGCACACACACACTTACACACACACACGTGCGCACACACACACGCACACACGCGCACACACACACACTTACACGCACATGCGCGCGTATTTCTTTGTTTTATTATTCTTTCTGTTTGTCAATATTGTATCTATCTGCAAAGCTGCTTAGTGGCGACATATCAAAAGTTTAAAATGCAGTTTTGTCATTGGCATTTCAACCATTATATACTTATATTTCAAACATATTTAACTGCTGTAAAACTGTGTAATGAACTAATAAATAAATAAATAAAATAAAATCAATCAAGCCATCAGTAAATAAGCGGACTTGAGGCCCTGGTGGTAAGTGGCCGAAGGTGCAGCATGCTTGGCTAGAAACAGCCTCGTTCGAGCGTTTAAGATGCCCAGATACCAATGTTGAACTCGCGAGCAAGCAACGTTTGCTGAACCAAAGCCGTTTGTGCGGATAGCTGGAAGATCTACCACTGAAAATCGGCTAGGATCATGTTTCCCTATGAACATCTTAAAAGTATTTCCAGTAATTCAATAAGAATAAGAACTTTTCCTGCTGTAGGACACTACGACACGACAAAAATAAATAAAGTAAAAAACATTGTCTTATGTAGGTAAAAACAAGTGAAAGCACACCTACATTAATTAACTTGGTACTAGGGTTGCCATCTTTTTTAAGACAACACAAGCATAGTATTTTCGGATTCAGTAGCCATAAAAATACAGTAGATAGGGAATTATTAAAAATATATATAGTATTTTTAATAAAATACATATATTATTTCTTATATAATGAGACATTGTGAGGAACGCTTTATAATAATTATAATAATTAGATTCTAAATTGTAAACCACCGTTAACTCAGCTTTTATGAGACGTACTGGCTATGTTATCTTTACATATTTCTGTTCATCACAGAAAATATGGGCTAGCTGTAAAACTTTTAAAACCTCTTAGATGTATAGAAAATCTTTATTCACTGGAATTATCATCGGGCTAACTGTAGTCATTGCTGTATATGAATCTTAAGAGAAAAGCGACTTTGCTAATAAAATATAGTAGATACTACTGTAGTAAAATTATAAAATATTAGTAGGCGGGCACCTAAAACGGTAGGTTACTTTATTATATAGTAAAGTTGGCAACCCTACATGGTACTGTCAATGATAACGACTTCCAGGTGGTAGCAATCCAACAGCTGCAGATGAACCTGGAGACGCGCTGCCTACAGATCATGCAGAGCCTTGAGGATATCCTGGAAGTAGTGATTGACACCGAGCTGGAAATGTAAGTCAACTAAGTTTCTGCACGCGTGAATGCGTTTAGCGATTTCAGATGGCGCTAGTGAGGTCTCCAGCAGAGTAGAATTAGCCGTGTGGTGTCCGGCAGAGTAGAATAGCACCAACCCCTTACACTCGTGGGTGTCGTACAAGGCGACTAATGATTTCGAGGAAAAATATCTAGAGTCTCCGTAGGCTGGAAAATGGGCAGCAGCGTATTCCATTGTTATATATAGAACATCGCGATCTCCAACTCGATTGCATAATGTTATGCAACGTAAAGATTAGTATCAACTGTCTAGTAAGTAGCAGCCATAACTTTAGTAACAGACGCTCCGTTTTGGCTGGAGCTGACCAAACATCAGTTACAGTCAATAATAATCCTTACACAGTACAAAATAAAGTCGCTTTTGGATTAATTCGGATACGCGGACGAGCCGACCTTGGGCGGACATCCGACCACGTCCCCCGCACCCAAAAGCTACTTTATTTTATACTCCATAAGGATTAATATCAATTGCAACTGACGGTTGGTCGGCTCCAGCCAAAATGGAACGTCTGTTCCATAATCTATTTTTTTTAACAATAAAGTATTGGGATAACGTTCGCCTTTCTTATTGGTTACAAGCCGGCGTTCACATCAACCACCAATCCCAACCACCAATCACTCCACGCCGTGAAAGCCGCCTTAGCGTACTTAATTTGAATGAATGAGCATGTGCAGCATATTCCATTGTTATATTTAAACACTGCGATCTCCAACCCGCCGGCCAAGCATGGAGATTATGGCAATAACCTCCCTTTTCGTGGGAGAGGCCCTCAGTCCTGCAATGGACTGTTATGGGTTGAAATAATGATGATTAAGAGTATTAACCATAATACTTACAATTCGGAACCACCTTAAGTAATATAAATTTTTTTTCATGTCGAAAATCAAAATTAAAAAGCGTTTGACTCGAGGTTTTGGATTGGTTTAATAACAGAGACCCAGGCTAGTATAATAATTGAAAGGTCATAAGTATAATAGTTTTCAAAAAACCGTTCTTCTTCATTAATTTTAACTTAATAATATTCATTAAGTAATTTAAATACATGTCACGTTAAACTAATGTCAATTATACAACTGTCAACACAAAGTAATTAACAATCATGCTTCGTCCGAAATGAGGGTAGGTACCTAATCAATATTGTTAATAGTTCGCAGGTACCTGCTTAAAGAAGAAATACACAGGATTCAATGGAGGATATACAATACGACGCCCAAGGTCATAACGGACCGGGTATGCAGCAACAATCGGGAGTCAACGATGACTACTACAAGACCCATGAGGTTATTTTTATTCATAAGTTCTAACGTTTAAGTGCGCTTAATAGGCTGCGAACTCAGGTAGGCCGAAATATAACCTATTTAAGTGGGGATATGTAAAGGAAAATTCTCCCTGTGACTGGCGTATCTCCGCAAACCATGGACCACCTCGTCTCATGCTCGGCGTGTCTTAAAACTTGCAGAAAGGAGGACTTATTCGAGGCCATCCCAAATGCTGTATGCGTCGCCGAGTACTGGGCGAACAAAGTGTAAGAGGGAGTTATGTCCATCGACTCGATAAAAAGAAGACGATACAGTCGTTTAACTGATTAGTTGTCCGTCCGACTGACCGTAGGATCCTACTAGCATACTATTCATAACACTATAAATAAATAAATATGCATGGACAATTCACACAGCGCCATCTAGGCCCCAAGTAAGCAAAGCTTGTGTTATGGGTGCCAGAAAATTTATAGACTACTTGCCTACTCATATATTTTTTAAATACATACTTATTACACACACTACGCCCAGACCCGTAACAGAAATTAAAATTCATCATTTCAATTTCTGCTCGGCCGGACCTCTGCGTGACAACTGGACCACATAGATCGTCAAATTATAAATGCGAAAGTTTTGTAAGACTCTTTCACCCAAAAACTACCTACTGATTTCGATGCTTGGCAGCAATATAGCTTATAGCCCAGAAAAGCACATAGGCTATAATTTACCCCGAAATTCAATGTGGGTCCCGCAGGATAGAGTCTGGGAAGTTGTAACCGAATTTTACGCAGGCGAAGTCGCGGTCAACAACTTTAGTCATCCTTAAGACAATGGACTAAGCTGTCAGCTAATCCCTTGTATGACTACCTCATCATCATCATTATCAGTCAATCGCAGTCATAAGGCATTTATAGACCGGTCGCAGTTTCGCGTGCTTAAGCGCAAAATGTGCCATTCACAAAATGTCACGCGGTCGCAAAATGTCCGGGGCCTAATTCTCGCGCTGTGACATCTCGAATACCACATTTTCTCTATCTCCATTAATCATGACATTTAAATGTCTTATACCGCCAAAATATTTCCTCAACTATCTTCGACAATCGTATATTGACGAAGATCAATTCAGTGACGTTTTAATACAGTTTTTTTGGCTAGAGACAATGTCTAATTTGAGATGTCACAGCGTGAGAATTATATTCACAATTCTATCGCTGGATCATCCCCCGCGAAGACATGGACGTTTCTGAGGTCACTGGGGATAGGCAAATCTTTAGACTCCTCCGGGTGCTCTGTTGACCCTAATGCATTAAATAATCACTTCTCCACACCACCAGTGACCTTGGAAGCTAGTGTCAAGGCTCGCACTGTGGGGCGGCTCGATACCCAGCCACGCCCTCTCTGCTCACCCTTTTCTTTTACGACTGTTGCGGAGGAGGACGTTCGAAAGCATGTTCTCTCTATTTCTTCAACTGCTGTGGGCAATGATGATATTTCCTCCCGTATGATCTCCATCCTGCTCCCACAACTCTTACCCGTACTCTGCCATATCTTCAACCACTCCTTGGTAATGAGTTGCTTCCCGTCGGCTTGGAAGTGTGCAAATGTTATTCCGTTACCTAAAATCTCCAATCCCACATCCTTCTCAAGTTTCCGTCCCATATCTCTATTACCTTACCTTTCCAAAGTCCTTGAGCACATTGTCCACAGTCAGCTCTCTACGTTTCTTGCATTTAATTGTCTGCTTTCCCCTTTTCAATCTGGGTTCCGATCTGGTCACAGTACTGTTACTGCTCTGCTGAAAGTTACTGATGATATTCGTCTTGCAATGGAGGATAAGTCTCTTACCGTTTTGACATTACTTGATTTTAGCAGCGCTTTTAATTCGGTTGATTTTGATGTCCTTCTCGCTGTTCTTCGCTCCCTCAACGTCTCTCCTCCTGCAATAGAGTGGTTTGAGTCGTATCTCCGTGGTCGTTCCCAGCGGATCCACCATGATGAGGTCTCCTCGAGGGCGGTGTTCTCTTACCACTCCTGTTTTCCATATTTATCAATACCGTCACTCCTGTCATCTCTTCAAATTTCCATCTGTATGCTGACGACCTACAGATTTACCGGCATTTCAAAATCGCTGATGTTGCAGATGCTTTTGCCCAAATCAATGCCGATCTTGAACGCATATCTGCCTGGGCTAAGGCCTTTGGGCTTCTAGTGAATCCCAAGAAATCTCAGGCTTTAGTGATAGGGAGCCCAAACATGTACAGACGACTTGGGTCTGATAATGATATCCCTCAGGTGATTTATGATGGGACGCCTATACAGTGCAGTAACTCTAAAGACCTTGGTGTGATTCTTGAATCGACTCTATCCTGGTTCCCTCACGTCAATGAGGTCAGCAAGAAGATACATTTTTCGCTTCACTCGCTTAAACGTCTCAAAAACTTTTTACCACAAAAAACCAAGATCACCCTTGTACAAACTCTCCTTCTTCCTATTCTTGACTACGCGGACTGTTGCTATCTGGATGCCACAGAAGAGATTTTAAACAAACTTGAGCGTCTCCAAAATGTGTGCATACGGTTCATTTTCGGTTTACGCAAGTATGACCACATTTCCTCTTTCCGAACACAGCTCAAATGGCTACCAATACGCTACCGCAGGAATGCTCACATCCTTTCAACCCTCTTTAATGTCCTGCACAATCCTTCTGCTCCTTCATATCTCCGTAACCTCTTTCACTTCTCCCGAGACCAAGACAAACCCTGTCGCTCTAATGTTAAATCGTTGTTGGCCATCCCTATCCATCGCTCCGATTTCTTTTCCTACTCCTTTACTGTTCATGCTTCGGGACTTTGGAACTCTCTTCCACAAGAGGTGCGGGACAGTCCGTCACTACAGACTTTTAAAAAGCGTGTCAAGGAACATTATCTATCTCTGTCTAGTTGTACATAGATATGTATGCATAGTATTGTATTATAATATATATTATATTATTATTATATGTTTATATTATATTTATTATATTTTATTTGAGAAGTTAATTATGTTTAAGTATTTTAGTATGTATTCTATATCGCGCACGTCGATCTGCTTTACTTATCACATCTCTCTTCTAGGCCTGCTGGAAGAAATTTCTTTTAGAAATAAGTAGTGCCTGTTGTGTCGTCTATATGTATGATGTTTCTCTATGTATTTTACTGTGTGCAATAAACTGTTAAATAAATAAATAAATAAATAAATAAGTATAATTTCAGTAGATTGGGTGAGGGTAAAACATCATAATGAAACCTGCTAATTCAGGCAACTGAATTTGTTACTATGATCCAATCTGGTCAGGTTCCCCTGCTAGCAGGGTCACGGAGGTCAGATAAATAATAATAATAAATAAATAAATAAATATTCGTGGACAAATTCACACAGCGCCATCTAGCCCCAAACTAAGCAAAGCTTGTGCTATGGGTGCTAGATAACTGATGACTACTTAAATACTTTTAAATGCATACTTATTATACATAGAACACCCAGACCCGTAACAGAAATTAAAATTCATCATTTCAATTTCTGCCCGGCCGGGAATCGAACCCAGGACCTCTTGCGTGTCAGACCGGCATGTTGACCACTGAACCACTCAGGTCGTCGATGGTAGTCGCTCCACTGTAATTACCTGATCGCCAAATCCTGGATCATGGGCAAGGCGGACCCCGGGTCCTTGTCCTCGAGAGAACAACCGGGACATTAACGCTAAGATGATTATTTATTTAAATTTCCACAGATTAGCTACACCATCAACAAGATACGCGAAAATCTGAACAAATCCGTCTGTGAGATCCCCACACTGCGGCAGTATATCGAACACAACAATTTGCTGAATGCCGACTTATTAACGTTACAAAGTAAGTAATAACTCCAAGATTTAATCTGGCCGTGTGGTGTCCGGCAGAGTAGAACAGCACCAACCCCTTACACTCGTGGGTGTCGTACAAGCCGACTAATGAATTCGAGACAAAAGATCTAGTCTCCGAAAATGGGCAGTAGCGTTTTCCATTGATAAATATAGAACACCGCGATCTCTAACTCGCCTGCCAAGCGTGGAGATTATGGCAACAACCTTTTCTTTCGTGGGAGAGGCCCCCAGTCCTGCGGTGGACTGTTATGGGCTGAAATGATGACTCGGCCCCCAGGAACCCATTGTCTCTGAAATATCCATTATCGTACATTATAAAAGTGTGTTACAGGTTTTCGACCGCGTACCTTTGTTGACGATTAGCTCGATATTTCGACGCAGTTGCATGCATCATAGTCACGGGACGACTGCATGATACTACGCGGTAGGAAACTCGGAACATACCTATAAAATGTGTGATAATAACCGCGATACTTTTTACATTACAATTCATTGTATTTACATTATTATTGTAATAACTTTGTAGAAGCAAATAAATATAAATAGAGACCGGACGGAATGTCTAGCAACTCTCCGGTTGACTGGTAGAGAAGCTATGAAGCTTTAAGTCCGCCTTTGTACGTAACAGTGCATGAAGTTTTAAATAAAGAAATAAATAAATGTCGCTCATTCCCTCGGAAGATGGGTCGGGTCTTTGTCTATGACACAATATCTTTTGATTATATTTTTATACTCTGTTGTCTGTCTATCTATACATATTGCAGTGTAACGAAGATACATACTTTTCACAAATATATTCATTTAAAATATTAAAAATAAAAAAAATAATCATCTTGGCGTTAATGTCCCGGTTGTGCTCTCGAGAACGAGGGCCCGGGGTCCGCCTAGACCATGATCCAGGATTTGGCAGGTCAGGTAATTACAGTGGAGCGACTGCCATCTGACCTCCATGACCCTGCTACCAGGGGAACCTGACCAGATTTGATCATGGTTACACATCCAGTCGCCTGAATGTGCAGGTTTCATCACGATGTTTTCCCTCACCGTAAGAGCATCGGTTAGTATTCAACTAATGTACATAACTCAGAAAACAGTCATTGGTACATGGCCGGAGCGGGATTCGAACCCGGGACCTCTGGCTTACGAGTCGGATACTGTCACCGCTCGGCCACCGACGCTCTATTCATTTAAAATATTAAAGGGCAGTAAAAGTCCTAGAAAAAGTGTTGTCCCTTACATGGTGCCGAAACACATTCAGTTATTTAGTGCGCGTTTATGCCTTTTGAGCTATTTCAGCAAAATTAAATTCATTGATAACAAGAAAATTTTTCGCCATATTTTTAAGCTATTGCATAGCTTTTATCGCGGACTTTGAGCGCGGCGACCGAATCAAGAAATTCCGTAACGAAAATAAACCTAACACCCCCCACTCCGACCGGCACAGCGGTGCGGCGTTGAAAGCCGTGCATCGGCTAACGTCGTTTCAGTTCGGCAGACTTCGGCACGGTGTTTGTGTGCGTGCGACTAGACGTATGCGTGTAGTCTACACGCATACGTCTGCTACCTGCTAACTGCTCATAACTGATTCTATCTCTTTTAGACACAATGCTAGGTGAGACAGCGTGCTTTTTGGCCGCGTCCACGAGTGAGTTCGAGCCCGCGACTAGTTGAACCTTAACGTGTATGTATATGGTACGACTGTACGAAGCTCGCACGAATCGAGACGAAATAAATAAATAAATAATTATAAGTCCATAAGTTGATAAAAAATGCTATGCAATAGCTTTACCGCGGCAGTCCCCGAGTGCCACACGTATTTTTTTCAAATTCTCGCAATATTTCAAATTCCTTCTGTAGTCAAGGTAACAAAATAATAAACCCATCCGTCACCTGACAATTCACGTCATCGATTTGTTTGTAAACATTATCATCGTCGGTTATAAGAAATCCTACGAGTCTTGAAGATTTGTCTTTTACTGGCGATTTCAAGTGTGATACAGATTTTATAGACAATACTAGCTCATACTCTGACGCTAATTCGAATATTACAATGACGGACTTGGAAAGAAAAACCTTGGTTGAAAGTAGAGGCCAATACAAAGCAGCCATTGTTCGAAAAAATTCACTAATAAAAACTTATGAAAACTACTTAAATGTATCTTTGAACCTGCAAGTGCTGGGTGAAACAGCCGAAGAGGAGGAGGAGACCGAGTAAAGATATTTCAAACTGATGTCATTGATCGAGCGCAAGATTGCGTCACCAACTCCCCCCTCCGGAGATCAGACACACTATGACCAATATACAGCGAAGCTTCCTTCACTTGACATGCCGATCTTCGATGGCAAAGATATTTCCTCTTATAAATAATTTATAGAGATGTTTGATGCTGTTGTACACAAAGATACAAGGTTGTCGCTTATACAAAAGCTTTGCTTTCTAAAGAAATATTTAAAAGGAGAACCTTTGCAGAAAATCGAAAGCCTGCCAAATATTGGAGAATCATACGAGTCTGCATTGAGTTTACTGAAGAAACGGTATGATAATCCGGCTTTATTAGTAAATAGAAATGTGATCAGTCTGCTAGATCTTCCAAGTTTGCAGCGTGGTAATGCACAGTCATTGCGCGACTTGGCGGTGAAGGTGCGACAGCATGTGGCTGCGTTAAACAAATTGAAGCAACCTGTGTGCCAGTGGGATGCGATTCTGTCCTGTATACTTCTCTGCAAGCTTGATTACTATACAGTGAGGCTCCTTCATAGTGATCGGGATGTTACGAAGGTCGTTTCCACTGACGAGTTGTTAAATTACATAGACAAGCTACTTGTATGGCATCCAGATTATATTGATCAGGAAACACACTCGCAGGCAACGCGTTCTACTCCTTAGCCGTACGCAATATAAAGGACGAGCCAAAGCGGCTCGTGCGGATAGCTGGAATATCCACGACATAAGGATGAAGCGCTCGCCCGGATCGCATCTCCCGATGGCGGAAAGGGGCCGGTGGAATGAGGTCGTGCAGCTGCTTCGCACACTCTCCGAAATGTAACCTGTAGAAAACCGACCGACGTGCAACCCTACGCCGATGTTCGAGGCTCTGCAGCCTAGCCTCAACCAACTGCGGGTCACAAATTATCTTCTTTGCACATTTTTCAACCGAATCCAAAGCAGCTAGTTGATATTTGGCTGATCCATCCCAGATGTGGCAGCAGTACTCCATGCAGGATTGGACTTGTGCTTGATATAACTGAAGCAACTGCTGTGAAGTAAAGTACCGCCTAGCCTTCGAGAGAACACCAAGCTTTTTTGCTGCAGTCTTAGCCTTGGATTCGATGTACTGACCGAAGTTGAGATTTGCAGATAGGTCAACGCCAAGAAGCTGTAGGTTGTCGGTAATTTGCACAGGAACATCCCGAAAAGTTGGAGTTAAATGGAATGGACTCCTTTTGGCGGAAAACGAACACGCCTGTGTTTTGGTTGCGTTGAACGCCTCCAGATTGGCTTCACCCCAATCAGAGACTGCCTTGAGAGCTTTGTCCAAACGATCAACCATAGCCGACAAGACTGAATATCGTCCCTGCTGGCTTTTGCCTCTGACAGATTTCTATCCGTTACTGTGCTGTCGTCTGCGTACCCAAAGGTACCTGGTACAAGCAGATTGTTAATATGCAGCAAGAATAAAGTCGCGGACAGTATCGATCCCTGAGGAACTGCCGCGTCGATAGCCTGAAGATTAGACGAGTAGCCATCGATAACTACACGGATAGAACGTCCACTCAGAATATCCGATATCCAGGTGCAAAAGCCAGCAGGAAAACCAAATGAAGGAAGCCTGCTTAGAAGGCCCGCATGCCAAACTTTGTCAAAGGCCTTGGAGATATCATGAGACACAGCAAGGGCCTCGCCATGTCTCTCAATGGCCTCACTCCATAATTGTGTGGCATACACCAGAAGGTCCCCAGTAGACCGACCACGGCGGAATCCGTACTGGTAATCGCTGAGGACATCGTTACCTTCAAGATGCGCAAGGAGTTTGTTATTCAGTGCACGTACCATAATCTTACAGAGTATGGAAGTGACCCAAATAGGGCGGTAGTTGGCAGGGTCGGCGCGGCTGCCTTTTTTGGGCACGGGCTGTACATTGGTAAGCTTCCACGACTTGGGTAGAATACCAGTCTCAAGTGAGAGGCGATACAGGCGCGTAAGTACAGGAGACAACTCAGGGGCACAACTACGCAGGACTATTGCCGGTATACCATCAGGTCCACTAGCCTTGTTCACGTCCAGACTCCGCAGGATTTTTAATATTTCTCTCTGATGTATTCGTACCTCTGCCATAACGCAGTCAGCACGGGGTGAGGTAGGTGGTGTTTTTCCCGCAGTATCCAAACGCGAATTCGCCGCGAAAAGAGAAGCAAGCAAATTTGCTTTCTCTTCAGCAGCATGGGCCAATGTTCCGTCTGGCTTCAGCAACGGCGGCAACGTATTAATCATGTGAGCGGTAACTATTTATGCAAAGTCTGCTTAAGCGCTCATCCATTGAAATGCAGATATAAATGTGTGTGCTCAGTTTGTTATTCCAGGTCGCATAATACGCTTATTCATGAGAAGAATAAAGAAGGTGAATGTAACGGTTCTAATAAGATCAACTTGCCTGTAGCACAGCCTGTAAACCAAACCGTCTTACTCCCCACTGCTAAGGTGATTGTACAAGGAGCAAGGAGCAAATAATAAAAAACCAGTGGTAAGGGCGCTTTTAGACTGTGGGAGTCAAACCTCATTTTGTTTCACAGCATTAGCCGAACACGTAGGATTGCCACAATATGATTTAATTAAAAATATAGCAACCTTGGGTAACGTTTGTGGTAGTAAATCTACTAAAGCCTTAAATCTGCCCATAAAGTCGATTATGCAGAATTATAACTTAGACATCACTTGTTCCATTGTCGATAAAATAACATCAAAGCTGCCTCAAACAAAAATTAATTTGAATAGCGTGTGTTTGGCTGATGATGATTTTCACATGCCTGGTGAAATTTCACTTTTATTGACTTGTGATGTCTTATTCAAAATTATAAAAGACAGCAAGATTGGGGGAGGACCAACGGATTCCATCTTACTCAATACACATCTTGGGTATATTGTCTCGCCCTGTAGATTATCAATTTTAACCGACGCTATCGTTATGCATACAATTACTGAACCGAGCCTTAATAATTGTATTCATCAGTTTTGGGAAGCCGAAAAGATTCCTCACGTGTTCCAAGAATATCTTCTAGAACATGAATACAGTAAAAAGGTTTTCAAGGACTCAGTTACGCCTTAAAATCAATAAGTTCGAAGTTAAAATACCTATAAAAGTCGAACTTAAAGAAATTGATCCATCAAATTCATTTGGGATTGCTTTCCAAAGGTTATGCGCCATCGAGCGTCGATTAAAAAGGATCCAGTATATCATGAATTATACAAAAACTTCATTCATGAATATTTGGTCTACAGCACGCTAAAGTGATTGACATCGACAACTGTGATGAAAAGGATAAACCTCTATTCTTTTGGCCACATCACGCAGTGTTACACCCTGAGAGGCAAACTAATGAATTGCGAATAGTGTTCGATGGCAGCGCACAGACGAAAGTGGTCATAGTTTTAATGATATGATGTGCAATGGACCCGTTGTGAAACGATAACTTTTTGACATACTACTACTCTTTCGTAAGTACAAGAACGTTATTCAATGCGACATTCGTCATATGTACAGAATTATCAATATTAATCCAGACCATAAATGTTTACAAAACATTTTGTGGCGCGAGGATGGAGTCATGCAAATGCTCCAGCTTCAAACTGTGACTTATGGCCTAAAGAGCTCAGAATTTCTAGCCACCAGATGTCTAGTTGAATTAACAAGGCGCTACAAAGGCGTATATCCTTCGGCAATCTTTGCTATTATAAACAATTCTTATATGGACGATATTCAGTCTGGAAGTGATACAATTGAAGGCGCGCTAAAGCTAAAGAGTGAGCTTGATTCAATTTCAAAGCTAGCAAACGTCAAACTACATAAGTGGGTGTCCAATTGTCCCGAATTACTTATAGATGTGCCAAAGGAAAGTATCGATGTGAGGAACAAAAATATTGATACGTTCAAGGCTGTTTTTAAAATACTGAGTATGTCATACGAATCGAAAGAGGACGTATTTCCGCTCAGTGGACATGTGCTTGATCCAAAGCCTGAAACTCCGACCAGAAGAAAGGTTATCTAGGTAGAAAGGTATTATCTTCCATTAGTCGATTATTCGATCCAATGGGATTTGCCGGTCCTGGCACTTTAAAAGCCAAGCTGCTTTTAAGAGACCTATGTCAAAATAATTTAGAACAAAAATAATTTATAAGGGACACGCCTTTGCCAAAAGAGTTATGTCATGTTTGGGAGAGTTTTTATAACAATATTATTAATATGCCTTTGCTGACCATACCTCGTTATTTGCATATTTCCGAGGCTAAAAAAGAAACGTACATTTACCTACTTTGCTCAAAATCGAAGCTAAATGCAATTAAATCTAAGCTAACAATTCCGAAATTGGAATTGAACGGAACGTTGTTATTAGCAAAACTTGCTTATCATGTTGCTAGTACGCTTAACGTAGCGACTATTGATCTTTTCAGCGATTCCAAGATTTGGATTTTGGATTGACATATCGTGCGCTGTAAAGGGTCCCGCTTACATAGGAAACTGCGTTAAAGAAATAAAGCGGCTAACACAGACTGCTAGTTGGCACTTTACTCCAGGCCTATTCAACCCAGCAGACATTTTTTCTAGAGGCGCAGATCCAATTGAAATTAATAGCAGTTTGCTATGGAAGCGTGGACCA